>JAFMOD010000447.1:128126-169305 GCA_019802435.1 Corydoras maculifer
ATTGCTCCAGGGATGTTGTGGTCAACCCTGTCCTCACCTCGTAAGCCGCTTTGGATAAGTGTCTGCAAAATGATTTAATGTAAAGACATGGGGGAGGGGGTAGGGGATTATTTATCCAGTTAATTGTAAAAATAATCGACCGATTAATCGATGTTCAAAATAATTGTTAGTTGCAGCCCTACCCTCATTGCTCCAGGGATGTTGTGGTCAACCCTGTGCTCACCTTGTAAGCGTCTTTGGATAAAAGCGTCCAATAAATGATTAAATGTAAAGACATGGGTGGGGGGGGGGTTATTATTTACCCGATTAATCGAAAAATTAATCGACCGATTAATCGATTATCATAATAATCGTTAATTGCAGCCCTACCCTCATTGCTCCAGGAATGTTGTGGTCAACCCTGTGCTCACCTCGTAAGCCGCTTTGGATAAAAGCGTCTGCTAAATGACCAAATGATTAATCGAAAAAATAATCGACCGATTAATCGATTATCAAAATAATCGTTAGTTGCAGCCCTACCCTCATTGCTCCAGGGATGTTGTGGTCAACCCTGTGCTCACCTCGTAAGCCGCTTTGGATAAAAGCGTCTGCTAAATGATTAAATGTAAAGACATCGGGGGAAAACATTATCAATCCGATTAATCGAAAAAATAATCGACCGATTAATCGATTATCATAATAATCGTTAATTGCAGCCCTACCCTCATTGCTCCAGGAATGTTGTGGTCAACCCTGTGCTCACCTCGTAAGCCGCTTTGGATAAAAGCGTCTGCTAAATGACCAAATGATTAATCGAAAAAATAATCGACCGATTAATCGATTATCATAATAATCGTTAGTTGCAGCCCTACCCTCATTGCTCCAGGGATGTTGTGGTCAACCCTGTGCTCACCTCGTAAGCTGCTTTGGATAAAAGCGTCTGCTAAATGACCAAATGATTAATCGAAAAAATAATCGACCGATTAATCGATTATCATCATAATCGTTAGTTGCAGCCCTACCCTCATTGCTCCAGGGATGTTGTGGTCAACCCTGTGCTCACCTTGTGAGCCACTTTGGATAAAAGCGTCTGCTAAATGATTAAATGTAGTAATTTTTTTTTGCCTTGCCGCCTCCAGGGTCTGTTCCATCCCGCCAGGAAAGTGCGCGACGTCTACTGGAAGATTTACAATTCCATCTACATCGGCTCCCAGGACGCGCTGATCGCGCATTACCCGCTCGTCTACAACGACGAGAAGAACTCCTACGTTCGCTACGAGCTGGAGTACTTCCTGTGAAGCTCGTCCGTTTCATCCGCACTCTGTTCGTTCTCGTGTCCCTCAAGTCCAGAGAACCTTTCTTTTATTTTAGCTCTGACGCTCTTCGGCTCCTGTGAAACCCCCACGTGTTTCGGTGGACGGATTTTAAGAAACTTATGGATAGTTAAGAGATTAAACGTGTTGAATATTTAAACACCATTTGTTTTTTTTAAATAAAACGTACGTCAGCAGATGGTGGCAGGTTAGCGGAGGATGAAACCCCTTTATTTTATTTTATTTTATTTTTTTTTCCCCCCCTAAGTCGTAATTTCTGTGTGCTGATCTGTCAGCTGCTCCTTTTCTCATCACTCATCTCTTATTGGATGTTGCTTAGTTTGGCTGAATAAACATTTGTGTATTAAAAGTCCGAAGAGTCTCTGTTTTGTGGTGCAAACTCGCAGCTGTAAAACCGTAAGCCATCGTCCGAATAGGAGCATCGGGACGTTAACTGCCCTTTATAGCCCAGTTATACTTTTAGCGGCTTGGCACCGAGGTGTTTCTGGCGGGAGAGCTCAACCATGTTCCGGAGTTTCTCTTTTTGCTCTGAAACTCGGAGTTCCCCAGCTCAGATACAACATCAGAAGCAGTATGTTACACACACAAGGAAATTTGTTCCGGCATGAAGGTGTCTCTCTTGTAAAATTGCAATTTACTGTATTTACAATAGGCGGCACAGTGGCTTAGTGGTTGGCACGTTCTCCTCTCAGCACTAGGGATTCCCGTTTTGAATCCCCATCTGGGTGGAGTTTCCATGTTGTGCGCGTGGGTTTCCTCCGGGTTCTCCGGTTTCCTCCCACAGTCCAAAAACATGGATCAAGTCAATTGAGTTCTCCAAATTGCCCCATGTAGAGTGTGTCTGTGTAAGTGAGTGTGTGCCCAGCGATGGATTGGCGCCCTGTCCTGGGTCTATCTGCCCAGCGCCCGAAACGTTCTCCCCTGGATGGGCATGGTGAACCCCCCACCTGCCACAACCCCCAATAGATGAAGCTTCCTCTAACGATCAAATACTGCCACCTGGTGGCCAAATTACGGAACCCGGAACCCACCCCCCCAGTGTGACCCTTTCATGCATTATCTCCCACTTTATCCTCTATTAGGGTCGCGGTGGGGTTCCCCATGCCCATCCAGGGGAGAACGTTAGATAGACCCAGGACAGGGCGCCAATCCATCACTGGACACACTCACTCACACAGACACATTCTATATGGGGCAATTTGGAGAATTCAATTGACTTGATCCATGTTTTTGGACTGTGGGAGGAAACCGGAGAACCCGGAGGAAACCCATGCCGACACGGGGTAACATGGAAACTCCACCCAGATGGGAATTCGAACCGGGAATCCCTAGTGCTGAGTGGCGAACGTGCTAACCACTAAGCCATGGTGCCACCAGCAGTGTGACCCTAATAGACAATTAAGCAGAAAATAATGAGGGTAATGGACTTTCAGTTGTATTTATTTTGATATATGTATTTAACCTAACCTTGCTTTTCGAAAATGTATGGTTCATAAACGCATTAATTAAAAGCAAAATCAATAATTAACTGGTCTTGCGTGACGTAATCTAGTCTGGTTTTGCAGTGAACACTGACCCACAGTCCAAAAACATGGATCAAGGTGAATTGAGTTCTCCAAATTGCCCCAATCTCTGAGAGAGTGTGTGTCCAGCGATAGATTGGCGTCCTGTCCTGGGTGTATCTGCCCAGCGCCCGACACGTTCTCCCCTGGATGAGAATGTGGAGCCCCGCCTACCTCCCCCGTGACCCCTAATAGAGAAATCTTCCTCTAGTGACCAAATACTGCCACCTGGTGGCAAAATTACGGTATGCAAGTAATGAAAAGCGGGAAAGTAATGTATTGAATATGGCGCATTGATACGAATGTGAAGCGGTCAGAGGTGTGCGGAGGTGTGTCATGGCTTTCGTATTTGGTGTGTTAAGGTGTTTTTTGGGGGTAAAAGATGCAAAAACTTGTTATTAATCTCTCTCTCTCACACACACACACACACACACACACACACAGGGTAAGTTGTGTAGGAGCAGAAGGCGAAAGCAGGCTGTTAGAAAGGCATGTATGCCTTCAGGCGAATGCTCGGGTTTCCTGTTTTCTTGGCTCTAATTATTTCGGTGAGTAATTCATTAATTAAAGGATTCCCGTGTCGTTCAGATACCTGTCGCACTTTCTAATTATGCAAGTCGACCGTTTGCAATTGTTATATTATGTTGTCGAAGAAAACGACAAATGTATAGAACCTTAGAAAGCTAAAGAATTGCAAACAAAAACGTATCTGCGGAAATGACGTTTTAAGTGATTTAGGGTTTTTATTTTACGTTTTTTGTTTCTGTTGCGTCATAATTACTAATCTAGTCGTCGACTCCTCTGTGTGACGGAACGAGGCAGTTCGAGCAAAGCTGTTGTTGAGAGTCGGTTCACTGTTACGAGGCTACGTGAATCAAGAGTCGATTCCCAAATGTGTCAAACCAATGAATCGGTCGATTCATTTAAGGAGTCTTGGCTTTGGACGTTGGTCTATATTTCATCCATCCATCCATTATCTTCCGTTTTATCCTCTATTAGGGTCGTTGGTGGGGGGTTTCCCATGCCCATCCAGGGGAGAACGTATCGGGCGCTGGGCAGATAGACCCAGGACAGGACGCCAATCTATCACTGGACACACACTCACTCACACAGACACACTCTATATGGGGCAATTTGGAGAGTTCAATTGACTTGATCCATGTTTTTGGACTGTGGGAGGAAACCGGAGAACCCGGAGGAAACCCACACAGACACGGGGAAAACATGGAAACTCCACCCAGATGGGGATTCGAACCGGGAATCCCTAGCGCTGAGAGGAGAACATGCTAACCACTAAGACACCCGAGACACACGTCATGATTGTAAATATATTTATCTGTCCACTATCTTCTGCTTTATTCTGTACTAGGCTCAGGGGAGTGGGGGGGGGGTTCCCCATGCCCATCCAGGGGAGAATGTCTCGGGCACTGGGCAGATACACCCAGGACAGGACACCAATCTATCACTGGACACACACTCACTCACACAGACACACTCTATATGGGGCAATTTGGAGAGCTCAATTGACTTGATCCATGTTTTTGGACTGTGGGAGGAAATCGGAGAACCCGGAGGAAACCCACGCTGACATAGTGTACCCAAATTGCCCCTATATAATGTGTGTGTCTGTGTGAGAAAGTGTCTGACAAGCTATAGATCGGTGACCTGTCGTGGGTGTGTCTGCCCAGCGCCCGAAACGTTCTGCCCTGGATGGGCATGTTCGACTATTCATTCATTCATTCATTCATTATCTTCCGCTTATCCTCTATTAGGGTCGCGGTGGGGTTCCCCATGCCCATCCAGGGGAGAACGTTTCGGGCGCTGGGCAGATAGACCCAGGACAGGGCGCCAATCCATCGCTGGACACACACTCACTCACACAGACACACTCTAAACTGGGCAATTTTTGAGAATTCAATTAACTTGATCCATGTTTTTGGACTGTGGGAGGAAACCGGAGAACCCGGAGGAAACCCACGCAGACACGGGGAGAACATGGAAACTCCACCCAGATGGGGATTCGAACCGGGAATCCCTAGCGCTGAGAGGCGAACGTGCTAACCACTAAGCCACCGTGCCGCCGCATGTTCGACTATTATAGTTCAATTTCAGGGAACGTTGAACGTCTCAGAACGTCTCAGGTGTTGGGCAGATACACCCAGGATAGGGTGCCAATCCATCACTGGACACACACACAATATTCATGTTTGGGTAGGGGCAATTTAGAACAACCAATTTACCTTAAAATCTTGTTTTTGGAATTTGAGAGGAAAAGCGAACCTGGAAAAAAAAAGCCCACGCAGACACGGGGAGAACATGCAAACTCCGCTCAGACTGGGATTCAAACCTGGATCCCCAGCGCTGACAGGAGAACATGCTAACCACTAAGCCACCGTGCTGCCCTGTACACCTTAACCAAAATCATTAAACATATCATTACGGATAGGAAGGGCAGCACGGTGGCTTAGTGGTTGGCATGTTCTCCTCTCAGCGCTAGGGATTCCTGGGTTTAATCCCCATCTGGGTGGAGTTTCTATGTTCTCCCCGTGTCCGTGTGGGTTTCCTCCGGGTTCTCCGGTTTCCTCCCACAGTCCAAAAACATGGATCAGGTCAATTGAGTTCTCCAAAATTGCCCCATATAGAGTATGTCTGTGTGAGTGAGTGTGTCCAGTGATAGATTGTCGTCCTGTCCTGGGTCTATCTGCCCAGCGCCCGAAACGTTCTCCCCTTGATAGAGATGGGGAACCCCACAGCGACCCTAATATAGGATAAAGCAGAAGATAATGAATGAAGGAATTATATAAGTATGTATATATATATATATGTATATATTTATAGTTATAGGAAATACGTAAAATTATTTTTAAGAACTGCAATCGTGTGTTTTTGGAAGATATAATAATAATAATAATAATAATAATAGGCGGCACGGTGGCTTAGTGGTTTAGCACGTTCGCCTCTCAGCTCTAGGGATTCCAGGTTCGAATCCCCATCTGGGTGTAGTTTCCATGTTCTCCCCGTGTCTGTGTGGGTTTCCTCCGGGTTCTCCGGTTTCCTCCCACAGTCCAAAAACATGGAACAAGTTAATTGAATTCTCAAAATTGCCCCCTATAGTGTGAGTGTGTGCCCAGCGATGGATTGGCGCCCTGTCCTGGGTCTATCTGCCCAGCGCCCGAGACGTTCTCCCCTGGATGGGCATGGGGAACCCCACCGCGACCCTAATAGAGGATAAGCGGAAGATAATGAATGAATGAATGAATGAATAATAATAATAATAATAAATCATCTGATCTAATATAAGGCATCACGAATCAACCAAATCAACTCGGTTGAATCGACTCCTGACATCGATTCTTTTGATTCCCAGATTCATGCCCAAACCAACCGCGACCACGGCCTGCTGAATCCACCCGTTATCCCGCCGACCAGCTCTCCCGCGCGTTGATTTGCTGATTCTTTAGACTGACGTTCGCATTCAGCAAATCATCTCCAAGATCAAGGGTGGAGCAACATGAGCCGTCCAATCGCAGCCCAGAATGCCGTTTTGGGGGAAAACGGGTGCGGTCTGAAGTCGGAGCCGTCTCTTTAATCGAGAAGAGGGAGGGGAGGAGACGCGAACAGCGAGCAGACTTCCTGTTTGCTGAGAGCGTCGGAATACATGTAGGAGGATGCTGAGCGGATAGACGATCGAGAGCTCGACGGCCGCCGCCGTGCATGCAACAAAAGCCCGGCAGCATCCCCGACATCCCGCGGGGGGGAGGCAGTCATCTGAGCGCCGAGGTGCCCGCATCAGCCGCCTGACACCGGTGCGTTCCTGAGCATCAGTCTGCAGAGGACGGCGTCCCTTCAACCGGGAGACCCGTTCAGGGGCCAGCGTTCGGCCGGCCGTGATCCCCCCTGCAGCCGTGGAAGCAGCTCGGATGTGCCGTCTCAGGTAACACAGAGATGGCTGTGCTGAAACTCACCGATCAGGTTCGTACCTGTGCATTCATCCCCAAAAACCACTCTGATCCATCTGTATGATGAGGCTTGGGCAGTACGTTCGCCTCTCAGTGCTGGGCATTCAGGTTCGAATCCCAATCTGCGTCGTGTTTCCATGTTCTCCCCGTGTCCGCGTGGGTTTCCTCCCACACTCCAAAAACATGGATCAAGTCAATTGAGTTCTCCAAATTGCCCCATATAGAGTGTGTCTGTTGTGTGAGTGAGTGTGTGCCCAGTGAGAAATTGGCGTCCTGTCCTGGGTGTATCTGCCCAGCGCCCTAAACGTTCTCCCCTGGATGGGCATGGGGAACCCCCCCCCCCCGCGACCCTAATAGAGGATAAAGCGGAAGATATGGATGGATGAATGTATCCTCTAGGGCATGGTAGCTTTGTGTTTAGGGTGTTGGGCTGTCAACCTGAAAGTTGGGGGTTCAAATCCCAGGTCCACTGAAGTTACCAATGTGGGTCCTTGAGCAAGACCCTTAACCCTCATTGCTCCAGGGATGTTGTGATGAACCCTGTGCTCACCTTGTAAGTCGCTTTGGATAAAAGCTTCTAATAAATTCCAAATTTAATGTAAATGTATTAGGGTCGCTGGGGGTTCCCCATAACCATCCAGGGGAGAACGTTTCAGACACTGGGCAGATACACCCAGGACAGGACGCCAATCTATCACTGGAAACAGACACACTCTATATGGGGCAATTTGGAGAACTTAATTGACTTGATCCATGTTTTTGGACTGTGGGAGGAAACCGGAGAACCCGGAGGAAACCCACGCAGACACGGGGAGAACATGGAATCTCCACCCAGATGGTGATTCGAACCGGGAATCTCTAGCACTGAGTGGAGAACATGCTAACCTCGAAGCCACTGTGCTGCCTGTGGAATATTTAGATTTACATAATTATAATATAATTATTATTATATTTAATTAATATATAATATAATCGGCGGCACTGTGGCTTAATGGTTAGCACATTCACCTCTCAGCACTAGGGATTCCCAGTTCGAATCCCAATCTGGGTGGAGTTTCCGTGTTCTCCCCGAGTCTGCGTGGGTTTTCTCCGGGTTCTCCGGTTTCCTCCCACAGTCCAAAAACATGGATCAAGTCAATTGAATTCTCCAAAATTGCCCCATATAGAGTGTGTATGCGTGCGTGTCTGTGTCCAGTGATGGATTGGCGCCCTGTCCTGGGTGTATCTGCCCAGCGCCCAAGACGTTCTCTCCTGGATGGGCATGGGGAAACCCCCCCCCCCCACCGCGACCCTAATAGTGGATGAGTGGATGAATATAATATAATTAAAGTCATATTTAGACACATAGCAAGAGGAGGAAATGTGTAGACCAGGCTTTGAGTGAGATTGAAGTTAAACTCCAGATTTACTGCAGAGCCTACGTAGAACAAAAAGAACCAAGAAGTTTAAATCGAACAAGGAACTCTGAGGAGAACCTCGAGACGTTTTCGTCAGTTCTGCTAATTGCAGTTCCGGTTTCACACTGCCGTTGTGGTTTCAGTTGTTCTGCACATTTGCACACACCGGCCTTCGCTAGGTACAGCTCATTGTTTCACCACTCACCATACAGATGGGCTTTGTAGTTCTGTAGGTACATTTTGTAGTCCAGCCTTCTCTCTACATACTCTGATAGTCCCCACAGAGCAGGTATTATTAGGGTGGTGGATGCTACACTCATTGTGTGTTTCCTTTAGTTCCTCTGTACATATAGATGGACTTTGTAGTCCTACATGTGCCTTCTGTAGTCCATCTGGTTCTCTACATACTGTTAGTCCTCTTTACTCTGTTCTTTGCTGATCAGGACCCCCACAGAGCATGTATTATTAGGGTGGTGGATGCTACACTCATTGTGTGTTTCCTTTAGTTCCTCTGAACATATAGATGGACTTTGTAGTCCTACATGTGCCTTCTGTAGTCCATCTGGTTCTCTACATACTGTTAGTCCCCTTTACTCTGTTCTCTGATGATCAGGACCCCCACAGAACAGGAATTATTAGGGTGGCGGATGCTGGTTCTGATTGGTGTACTGTTTTCTGTCCAGCAGCACTGCTGTGTCTGATCCACCTGTACCAGCACCATGTCAGTACCACTGCAGTACTGAGAATCATCCACCACCCTAATAGCTCCTGTGGGGGTCCTGATCATCAGAGAACATGCTAAAGCAGGCTACCAGGGTATGTGGAGAAACAGATGGACTACAGAATGCAATTGTAGGACTACAAAGTCCATATATGATCAACAGAGCTGAGGAGGTGTACCTAATAAAATGGCCTGTCTCTTGAGTGCCGCGTTGTTTCAATGCACCCTTTATTTGTGATTTCATGGTGTCATTTTTCCGGTTGGTTGTGGTATGAGCTGGGTTTTTAAAGTCGCCAGGGCAGCTGCAGTTCAAATAATATTTAATATGAGGAAAAAAATTGCAACTATTTAGATAACGATCGGGTTTTGCTGAAAGGTTCAGGCTGCAGATACAAATACGGGTTCTTGACTTGTAGCTCTAGAATGTAGTCCAGCCTGCTCGCAGTGCAGTTCTCTGACGTGTAAAACAGGACAATGTGGTGACACCGGTGGTTACAGTGAAACCCGTCAAACCCTGAGCTTCATCACTAAGATAACACTTATTTTTCATCTATATCTATAAAAATATAAATGAAACTGCAAAACATTGTGCTTCATGTGATTTCTGTTTCATTTATTACATTATGTGTGGGGTGTGGTAGCTCAGTGGTTAGGGTGTTGGGCTATCAATCTGAAGGTTGGGGTTCAAATTCCAGGTCCACTGAAGTTACTAATGTGGGTCCTTGAGCAAGACCCTTAACCCTCATTGCTCCAGGGATGTTGTGATGAACCCTGTGCTCACCTTGTAGGTCACTTTGGATAAAAGCGTCCAATAAATGACCAAATGTAAATGTCATGTAAATGTAACATTAACCGAATAGTAGGGGTGTGAATCTCAGTGTCTGGCCATTCGATTCTGATTTTTAAGGTCACGATTCGATTCGGATTCGATTTTCGATTCAGAAACGATTTTTTCAGTTCAAATGGTCTTTAAATTTGGTTTAAATCATGTGATTGACAAAGGGTGGCACGGTGGCTTAGAGGTTGGCATGTTCTCCTCTCAGCACTAGGGATTTCCAGTTCGAATCCCAATCTGGGTGGAGTTTTCATGTTCCCTCCGTGTCCGCGTGGGGTTCTCCGCTTTCCTCCCACAGTCCAAAAACATGGATTCAAGGTCAATTGAATTCTCCAATTTGTCCCATATAGAGTGTGTCTGTGTGAGTGAGTGTGTGCCCAGCGATGGATTGGCGCCCTGTCCTGGGTGTATCTGCCCAGCGCCCGAAACGTTCTCCCCTGGATGGGCATGCCCCCCCCCCCTGCGACCCCCATAGCATGATGCTGCCACAACCATGCTTAACTGTAGGGATGGTATTGGCCTCGTGAAGAGCAGTGCCTGGTTTCCTCCAAACATGACGCCAGAGTATTTTGTTTCTCATGGTCTGAGAGGCCTTCAGGTGCCTTTTGGCAAATTCCAAACGGGCTGCCTTCTGCCGTTTACTAAGCAGTGGCTTTTCCCTGGCCACTCTGCCATACAGGCCTGATTGGTGGATTGCTGCAGAGATGGTTGTCCCTCTGCAAGGTTCTGCTCTCTTCACGGAGGAACCCTGGAGCTCTGACAGAGTAATCATCGGGTTCTTGGTCACCTCCCTGACCAAGGCCCTTCTCCCCAATCGCTCAATTTAGACAGCCGGCCAGCTCTGGGAAGGGTCCTGGTGGTTCCAAACTTCTTCCATTTACGAATGATGGAGGCCACTGTGCTCATTAGGACCTTCAAAGCAGCAGAAATTTTTCTGTATCCTTCCCCAGATTTGTGTCTCGAGACAATTTTGTCTCAGAGGTCTACAGACAATTCCTTTGACTTCATGCTTCATGTTTGCCCTCTGACATGCAGTCAACTGTGGGACCTTATATAGACAGGTGTGTGCCTTTCCAAATCATGTCCACTCAACTGGATTTACCACAGGTGGACTCCATTTAAGCTGTAGAAACATCTCAAGGATGATCAGTGGAAACAGGAGGCACCTGAGCTCAATTTTGAGCTTCATGGCGAAGGCTGTGAATACTTATGT
Source organism: Corydoras maculifer (assembly GCA_019802435.1). Lineage (NCBI taxonomy): Eukaryota > Metazoa > Chordata > Actinopteri > Siluriformes > Callichthyidae > Corydoras > Corydoras maculifer. Next base: position 139,127 of record JAFMOD010000447.1, read on the forward strand.
AAATGTGATTTCTTAGTTTTGTATTTTTAATACATTTTCAAAACTCTCAAGAAAACTTTTTTCACATGGTCATAATGGGGAATTTTGTGTAGCATTTTGAGGAATGAGATTAATGTAATACAATTTGGAATAAGGCTGTAACGTAAGAAAAGAAAGCGCTGTGAATACTTTCCGGATGCACTGTGTATATATATATATATATATATATATATATATATATATATCAATCATTCATTCATTATTTTTCACTTTATCCTCTATTAGGGTCACGGGGGGGGGGTCCCATCCCCATCCCCATCCCCATCCCCATCCCCATCCTCATCCCCATCCAGGGGAGAACGTCGGGTGCTGGGCAGATACACCCAGGACAGGGTGCCAATCTATCACTGGGCACACACTCACTCACACACACACACTCTATATGGGGCAATTTGGAGAACTCCATTGATCTTGATCCTAAACCGGAGGAGAACCCGGAGGAAACCCACGCGGACACGAGGAGTACATGGAAACTCCACCCAGATGGGGATTCGAACCGGGAATGCCTAGTGCTGAGAGGTGAACATGCCAACCACTAAGTCACTGTGCCACTATATATATATATATATATATATATATATATATATATATATATATATAATATTCAACTATAAATATAATATATGCATTCTTCTCCTTTGGATAATATAGTTCAGCTTGCATTTCATGATGCCTCAGCAGACTGTATTAATACGAGTGAGGGAGTACTCCTGATCCTATGTGGCTTCATATATCACTGGTTTTTATACAATATTCTGAGGGCTTTATGATCAGACCCATTAAACAGCCGTTTCTGTCCTTTTATGCAGCGTGATCGTTCCTGACTCGCTGAAGCTTTTCTATAAGTAATATTGGAAACTGTAGGCGGTGCATCAAGAAACCTGTCTTAAACTAACTGACAGTTATCTACCAAGGTTTCCTGTGAACTACTTGTAAATTTTAGGTTTTAGGTGGCTGTTATTTTCACATGCGCTATATATGACCAAAACTGTTACTAGTTAAAATCGTAATTGTGAAACCTTTAGTGTTACCATGACATTTTGAAGTGGTATTTTGCCTCTAACCAAACTTTTTAATGTCACAAGCAGCATTTTTTTTGTAACACATTGATAAAATCTTTAAAAAAATTAATCTTTAAAAAATTTAATTAGTTTGTTATATCCAATATATTATATTCAAAAGGGTCGCAACAAACTGCAATATAAATTCTCTTCTGGATGTCGCAACTTCCCTAAAAAAAAAAAAAAATTAAAATAGAGAAATGTATATATAAATTAAATATATATATACATTTTATGTCACAAAAAAAAAAAAAAAAAAATATATATATATATATATAAAATTTATTCATTATCTTCCTCTTTATCCTCTATTAGGGTCGCGGTGGGGTTCCCCATGCCCATGCAGGGGAGAACGTTTTGGGCGCTGGGCAGATACACACCGGAGAGGGCGCCAATCCATCGCTGGGCACACACTCACTCACACAGACGCACTCTATATGGGGCAATTTGGACAACTCAATTGACTTGATCCATGTTTTTGGACTGTGGGAGGAACCCGGAGAACCCGGAGGAAACCCACACAGACACGGGGAGAACATGGATACTCCACTCAGATTGGGATTCGAACCGGGAATCCCTAGTGCTGAGAGGCGAACGTGCTAACCACCAAGTCACCGTGCCGCCCCATATATATATAATATATAATTTTATTTATGTATATAAATATATATTTAATATTACTATAAACTAATGGGCGGCACGGTGACTTAGTGGTTTAGCACGTTCGCCTCTCAGCACTAGGGATTCCCGGTTCGAATCCCAATCTGGGTGGAGTTTCCATGTTCTCCCCGTGTCTGCGTGGGTTTTCTTCGGGTTCTCTGTTTTCCTCCCACACTCCAAAAACATGGATTAAGTCACTCTCAAAAATTGCCCCTATAGAGTGTGTTTGTGTGAGTGAGTGTGTGCCCAGCGATGGATTGGTGCCCTGTCCTGGGTGTATCTGCCCAGCGCCCGAGACGTTCTCCCCTGGATGGGCATGGGGAACCCCACCGCGACCCTAATAGAGGATAAAGCGGAAGATAATGAATAAATGAATATTACTATAAACTATATCCTCCTCAAACATACATTTTGAAAGGTTTGATCATGATGTTCTTGCTGAGGAGGCACACAGACCTCAGTTTTTAAAAAAAAATTTTTATACACACATAATTCTCTACTAGGGTCATGAAGGTGGGGTGGTTTCCCCATGCCCATCCAGAAGAGAATGTTTTAGTTGCTGGGCAGATACACCCTGAACAGGGCGCCAATCCATCACCGGGCACACTCACTCATTATATAAGGGCAATTCATAGCATCCAATTTACCTTGAATCAATAATTTTTGGACTGTGGGAGGAATCCGGACAACCCGGAGAAAACATCTCAGCCATGGGGGGTTTTAATGGCGACCATTGAAACTTTAGGGATTCAGATCAGGATTCGGGATTCGAACCTGAATGCCCAGCGCTGAGAGGCGGACGTGCTGACCACTTCGCCACCATGCCGCCCTAACTACAATATAAACAGTTTTAAATAGACCCCCTCACTATCAGGGCAATAATGATGAGGCTTAAAATGCCTCGAGATGTGAGGAAGCTGAGAGAGGATGTGTATGTTTACATTGTCTCATGTAGCCAGTGAGGAGGATGGCTTTTAGTAACCGAAACATCAGAAATAGCACAATTTGGGCAAATATCTTTAACTCAACATATCCAGATAGCATTATTCATTCATTCATTATCTTCCACTTTATCCTCTATTAGGGTCGCGGTGGGGTTCCACATGCCCATCCAGGGGAGAACATCTCGGGCGCTGGGCAGACAGACCCAGGACAGGGCGCCAATCCATCGCTGGGCACACACTCACTCACACAGACACACTCTAAACGGGGCAATTTTTTGAGAATTCAATTAACTTGATCCATGTTTTTGGACTGTGGGAGGAAACCGGAGAACCCGGAGGAAACCCACGCAGACACGGGGAGAACATGGAAACTCCACCCAGATGGGGATTCGAACCGGGAATCCCTAGTGCTGAGAGGCGAACGTGCTAACCACCGTGCTAAGCCACCGTGCTGCCCAGATAGCATTAATTAACAAAATTAAATGCATATTTACTAGGAGTGCAGAAAAAACCCCCATCCATCCTTTATCTTCCGCTTTATCCTCTGTTAGGGTTATGGGGGGGGGGTTCCCCATCCATCCAGGGGAGAACGTTTCGGGTGCTTGGGCAGATACACCCAGGACAGGGCGCTAATCTATCTCTGGACACACACTCACTCACACAGACACACTCTATATGGGGCAATTTGGGGAATTCAATTGACTTGATCCATGTTTTTGGACTGTGGGAGGAAACCAGAGAACCTGGAGGAAACCCACGCAGACACGGGGAGAACATGGAAACTCCACCCAGATATGGATTCAAACCGGAAATCCTTAGTGCTGAGAGGAGAACATGCTAACCACTAAGCCACCGTGCCGCCCCCAAAAAAAATCGATTCTTCAAAGAATCGCGATTCGTAGTCCTCGCGATTCTGAATTGATTCACAATGTCCAAGTTTTAAGTTTTATTTTTTGGCGCCCCCTCCCGAGCGCACTGCATATCGCGTTACGCATCCTCTCGGCCAACATACAGCACGCTCCCGTTGTAGTTCATGGAAAAGCATGGAGCGGGGGGAGAGCATGATTCGACCCCCCCCCCCCCCTCCGTCGCAGTTGCCGTTAAAAGCCAGAAAGAGAGATAGTAAGTAAATACGACAAATGAGCGGTTTTAAGGTTAAGTTTTGAAAATGAAGCGAATGTGGGTGCAATATAGTTAAAAAGACTGAATTATGGATTTGATCTTTAAGGATAAGTTTTAAAGATTTCAAAATCTAAAGTCACTCTGACTGTAAAGTCTGTATTTTAGTTTCGATTAAAGGTTAATGCGCCATGGTAAACTTTTGTATTAATATATTTTGAATTATTTGTTCATTGATGGATGTTTTTTATGTAAGAAAAAGCCAGGCAGCTAAGCGAACCTAACACTGCTCATTTTAATCCTATTTTTTTTTTTGTATAAATATAAAATGATGTAAAAAGATTTGATACAGAACAGAACCTGAAATATTGATTTAAATAAAGTTCTATTTGTTTACATCGTCGTTTCATCTCGTCGATCACATGAATTGAAGATTGATTCTGAATCGAATCGTGACCTCAAAAATCGGAATCGATTCAAATCGCCAGACACTGAGAGATTCGCACCCCTACTATTTACTGGAATCATGTTCTACGCTTAGATCCGGGTGGCAAGGTGGCTTAGTGGTTGGCATGTTCTCCTCTCAGCGCTAGGGGTTCCCGGTTCGAATCCCCATCTGGGTGGAGTTTCCATGTTCTCCCCGTGTCCGCGTGGGTTTCCTCCGGGTTCTCCGGTTTCCTCCCACAGTCCAAAAACATGGATCAGGTCAATTAAGTTCTCCAAATTGCCCCATATAGAGTGTGTCTGTGTGAGTGAGAGTGTCCAGCTATAGATTGGCGTCCTGTCCTGGATGTATCTGTCCAGCGCCCGAAATGTTCTCCCCTGGATGGGCATGGGGAACCCCCCCCGTGACCCTAATAGAAGATAAAGCGGAAGATAATGGATGGATAGACGGTTGGATTGTGGGATACCTGCAAGCAACGCAGTACAATAATCAAGCCAGGATGGGGGCGCTCGCTTGAACTAGCTACAGCCACGAAACTCGCCAATCCCGGACGTGGATATGATGTCACCTGCCAACTGCAAAACCTGAGCGATTGCACTTTTCTGAATTTCACTCTTTTCAGATCTATAGGAGCTGTTAGGGTGGTGGATGTCCTCACTCTAGCTGAGGAAAAAGTTGCGTGTTGTGCCAGTTATGAACCAAGCTACGAAGTATTCATTCATTCATTCATTATCTTCCGCTTATCCTCTATTAGGGTCGCGGTGGGGTTCCCCATGCCCATCCAGGGGAGAACGTCTCGGGCGCTGGGCAGATAAACCCAGGACAGGGCGCCAATCCATCGCTGGGCACATACTCACTCACACAGACACACTCTAAACGGGGCAATTTTGAGAATTCAATTAACTTGATCCATGTTTTTGGACTGTGGGAGGAAACCGGAGAACCCGGAGGAAACCCACACAGACACGGGGAGAACATGGAAACTCCACCCAGATGGGGATTCGAACCGGGAATCCCTAGCGCTGAGAGGCGAACGTGCTAACCACTAAGCCACCGTGCCGCCAGCTACGAAATAATTGCTGATTTTCATGCGAGCATGCATCCATATTGTTAACGCAAAGACATCCAACCGCCGCTTTGAGTCGTGCAGTTGTGGCATGCTGATGATGCTGTTAACGGTACGGAGTTGTGCAGTTGTGGCTTTTGCAAGGATGACCTACTTCTGAAAGAGATGCCGCCATTACAGAACGCTTTCGACCATGTGACCTGAAAGATAACATTAACTTGTACTGAAGTACCTCACGTTGACAGATTAGCATCTGGTCAGTTGCCCTGTTTAAGGTATATTTGAGTACAAAACATTGCCATGTTTTAAATTGTCTGCAACAGAAATAAATGCCTAACCAAATATATAGAGCTTCACAAATGTAAACCTCCGAAGTATGTTAAGAGATGCGTGGCACGGTGGCTTAGTGGTTAGCATGTTCTCCTCTCAGCACTAGGGATTCCCAGTTTGAATCCCCATCTGGGTGGAGTTTCCATGTTCTCCCCGTGTCCTCATGGGTTTCCTTCGGCTTCTCCGGTTTCCTCCCACAGTCCAAAAACATGGACCAGGTCAATTGATTTCTCCAAATTGCCCCATATAGAGTGTGTGTGTGTGAGTAAGTGAGTGTCCAGTGATAGATTGGCACCCTGTCCTGGGTGTATCTGCCCAGTGCCCGAAACGTTCTCCCCTGGATGGGCATGGAGAACCCCCCCTGCAACCCTAGTCCCTAATATAGAATTCAGCGGTAGGGAATAATATAGAATGGTGGCTTAGTGGTTGGCATGTTCTCCTCTCAGCGCTAGGGATTCCCAGTTTGAATCCCCATCTGGGTGGAGTTTCCATGTTCTCCTCGTGTCCTCATGGGTTTCCTTCAGCTTCTCCGGATTCCTCCCACAGTCCAAAAACATATACCGAGTCAATTGAATGCTCCAAATTGCCCCATATAGAGTGTGTCTGTGTGAGTAAGTGTGTGCCCAGAGATAGATTGGCGCCCTGTCCTGGGTGTATCTGCCCAGCGCCCGAAACGTTCTCCTCCCGTTCCCCTTATATAGGATAAAGCGGAAGATAATGAATGGATGGACATGAAAAATGGGGTTATCTTTATGGAATTTAGGGTCAATCTGGCAACCCGCCCACCTCCTCATATGCATGGTATATTCAACCTCCCCAAAACTAGCAGGATTCTTGTATGTATGTATTATGTGTTTAAAAATTCGGAAGTTATAGTGGGGCGGTTGATGGCAATAGATTTGCATGTTCTCTGTTTTTGCAAAGTGCTTTGCATTTCCTCATGTACATGTGCCCTAGCAATGTCCTCCTCTTAAATAATCAAGGTAATGAGTTTATATACAGTGTAATGAGTGCACAGTACCAGTACTACACCGGTGTGATGTTCCACCTGGCATATCTATTTTTGGGGGGGGGGGGGGGGGTCCACCATGCCCACCATGCCCATACAGGGGAGAATGTTTCCCGCGTTGGACAGGGTGCCGATCTATCGCATTGCACTCTTTCAGACACTATATAGGGGCAATTTAGAGCATTCAATTCACTAGGCATCAATGTTTTTGGACTGGGGGAGGAACCCAGCGAAAAACCCACCCAGAATTTGGAATCTCCACCCAGATTGGGATTCGAACCTGGATCCCCAGTGGTGACGGGCGAACCACTAAAGCTACCTTGCCCCCCCCTCATGGAATATCATTAATTTATTCATTATCGTTCACTTAATCTTCTACTAGGTTTGCAGGGGGGGCCTCTATTCCTATCTAGGGGAGTATATTTTGGGCGCTGGGCACATACTCAGGACAGGGGTCGCCAATTTAGCACACACACACACACTATATGGGGCAATTTAGAGCATTCGGTTTACCTTGGTGCTGCTCTATGCTGCTGCTCTAGGTATTAAGTGAATGTTATATTTGTAGTTAAATATTCTATATTAAATTTATATTTTATATTTTATATATCTATATACAAAATTTTATTTTCTTCTTTAAAATTTAAATTTAAGTCTAACTTTAATAGAACAGGGTAATCGGGGTCTGTACCCCATGTGATCGTCCATCCATTATCTTCTGCTTTATCCTCTATTAGGGTCGCGGTGGGGTTCCCCATGCCCATCCAGGGGAGAACGTATCGGGCGCTGTGCAGATACACCCAGGATAGGACGCCAATCTATCACTAGACACACACTCACTCACACAGATACACTCTCTATGCGGCAATTTGGAGAATTCCATTGACTTGATCTATGTTTTTGGACTGTGGGATGAAACCCATGCACGCAGACACGGGGAGAACATGGAAACTCCACCCAGATGGGGATTCGAACCAGGAATCCCTAGCACTGAGAGGAGAACATGCTAACCACTAAGCCACCGTGCTGCCCGTACCTCATGTGATATAAATGATGATGAAATTTTCTTGAATCTTGAGTCTTAATTCTGTGATTTTTAAATTTAGAAAATAACTTGGTTGTATTTATTTATCCTCTCAGCACTAGGAATTCCCGGTTCGAATCCCAATCTGGGTGGAGTTTCCATGTTCTCCCTGTGTCCGTGTGGGTTTCCTCCGGGTTCTCCGGTTTCCTCCCACAGTCCAAAAACATGGATCAAGTCAATTGAATTCTCCAAATTGCCCCATATAGAGTGTGTCTGTGTGAGTGAGTATGTGCCCAGCTATAGATTGGTGTCCTGTCCTGGGTCTATCTGCCCAGCACCTGAGACGTTCCCCACCCCCATGACCCTAATAGAGGATTAAGTGGAAGATGGATGGAATTTGGTCATAGTTACTGTTTCACGGTTGTTTCTTTTCTTGTTTTTCGCTCTCTGAGTGAAAAGTTAAAGGACAGGAAGCCGTTGCATCTTCTTTTTGCTCGTCCCTCTTTTTCGTCTCGATGGGTTTAGATACTGGCAGTGTGTGTGAGAGCATTTGGATGACGGGGGTTTACAAGCTTCTGTTATGTGTCAGCACACATGGGCTTCGCCCCAGTTTGGAGGACTTGTTTTTAACAGAAACCTCTTCCAATACACCAAACTTTGTGTTTCCAGGGTTTGATTTGATCGAAATGTTCTTCTCCCAGCGTTTGCATTGAGCCCAGGGTCTGTTTTCGCTCCTAATATGTTGTTGACGGAGACAAAAGGAGCCTAATTTATGTTAGTTAGGCTTTCTGACCCTGTCCTGATTCCCTTGTGTTCAAGACATGATTAAGGTCAAGAGATCGTGCTTTTTCGAAATGTCAAAAGCAGAACGATCTGTGGCGTCCCCTCCCCCGTTCGTAGTGAAGAGGCTTGCAGCGTACCCATTGGCCCTTAGGCGGAACAAGAGGGGAAGGTGGGAAGGAAAGTATGTCAACAAAGGCTGTAGTGTTTGGAGCACATGGTTCTGCTTGGAGGAAGAGCTGGGAGGGATGGGCAATGGCCTTGGTTGTTATGGACCATGTTTAGAACTTCGAACTCTTTCCTGATTTCCAGACCCTCCTCACACAGAAGGGCTGACATGCTTCTGCACAACCAGCTGCTCACGTTCCCTTGTGATGGGGGATGCTGTGGGAAGGCATCCAATAATGGGGAAAATACTGCAGCGGCGACCTCCTACTTTCTCAGCGGCTTTGTGTACGGAACAGTTTTCCATCAGCGGCTAGAACATTTTAATTAAAGCCGAAGCAAGCAATTATTCAAGCTCATCATTAGGGCGGCACGGTGGCTTAGTGGTTGGCATGTTCTCCTCTCAGCACTAGGGATTCCCGGTTCGTATCCCAATCTGGGTGGAGTTTCCATGTTCTCCCTGTGTCCATGTGGGTTTCCTCCGGGTTCTCCGGTTTCCTTCCCCAGTCCATAAACATGGATCAAGTCAATTAAATTCTCCAAATTGCCCCATATAGAGTGTGTCTGTGTGAGTGAGTGTGTGTCCAGTAATAGATTGGCCAGTCCTGGGTGTATCTGCCCAGCGCCCGAGACGCTCTCCCCTGGATGGACATGGAGAACCGCCCCCCCGCGACCCTAATGGAGGATAAAGGATGGATGAAAAAGCTCATTGTTAATGTCATCTGTTTATTGAATCATTTATTAAGTTGAACTCAACAAACACTGTCATGAAGACGTCATTATTCACACTGTGTCCTTCTGGTCTTTGGGATTCTAAAATTTGTAAATATTAAACAAATATTCTTTGCGAGAGATATTATCATGCTCTTTTGTGTTCTCCGTCTACACATCAGTAACCATGCATCTATCCATCCATTATCTTCTGCTTTATCCTCTATTAGGGTCACGGTGGGGTTCCCCATGCCCATCCAGGGGAGAACGTTTCGGGCGCTGGGCAGATACACCCAGGACAGGACACCAATCTATCACTGGACACTCACTCACTCACACAGACACACTCTATATGGGGCAATTTGGAGATCTCAATTGACTTGATCCATGTTTTTGGACTGTGGGAGAAACCGGAGAACCCGGAGGAAACCCATGTGGACACGGGGAGAACATGGAAACTCCACCAAGATTGGGATTCGAACCGGGAATCCCTAGAGCTGAGAGGAGAACATGCTAACCACTAAGCCACCGTGCCGCCAACCTTATACTTTATTCAATAATTATCACCTGCTTCATCCTCTATTAGGGTCGCGGTGGGGTTCCCCATGCCCATCCAGAGGAGAACGTCTCGGGTGCTGGGCAGATACACCCAGGACAGAGCTCCTATCCATCGCTGGGCACACACTCACTCACACAGACTCACTATATGGGGCAATTTGGAGAACTCAATTGACTTGATCCATGTTTTTGGACTGTGGGAGGAAACCGGAGAACCCGGAGGAAACCCACGCAGACACGGGGAGAACATGAAAACTCCACCCAGATGGGGATTCGAACCGGGAATCCCTAGTGCTAAGAGGAGAACTACTAAAGGCCCAACCTTATACTTATTACATAAATTATTATTATTGAAATAAAATTACTGATGTGCATATATATATATAAAATGGCAGAGTCATTTGTCCAGTCATGGCATTGACATTAACAAACACTTCACATTCGTATCAGTGTGTGATATCCAATATATTATTTCCCAAAGTTTTTTTTTATAAACAGTGTTTTGTAGTTGAGCTTTAGAGAAACAGTAAACCTTTTACTCAGTGATCAGCATTCCCCTTTAAAAATGGATGAAATTAAGCAAGTCCGGCTTATTAACTGTTTTGCTTTCCACTCAGACACGAACAAACACACTCTATATGGGGCAATCTAGAGCAATCAATTTACCTTGATCCCATGTTTTTGGACTGTGGGAAGAAAGCGGCGAACCCAGAGGAAACCCACGCGGACAGGGGGAGAACATGTAAACTCCGGGGGCAGGGGAGAACGTTTTGGGCGCTGGGTAGATACACCCAAGACAGGACGCCAATCTATCGCTGGACACACTCACTCACTCACACAGACACACTCTATATGGGGCAATTGGGAGAATTCAATTGACCTTGATCCATGTTTTTGGACTGTGGGAGGAAACTGGAGAACCTGGAGGAAACCCACGCGGACACGGGGAGAACATGGAAACTCCACCCAGATAGGGATTCGAAACGGGAATCCCTAGTGCTGAGAGGAGAACATGCTAATCACTAAGCCACCGTGCCGCCCACTCTTTATTGTTTTCTTTTAAAATATATACAGAAGGTGGCTTGGTGGCTTAGTGGTTAGCATGTTCTCCGGTTTCCTCCCACAGTCCCAAAATCATGGAACAAGGGCAGTTGGAATCCATTATCATTATCTTCCGCTTTATCCTCTATTAGGGTCGCGGTGGGGTTCCCCATGTCCATCCCGGGGAGAACGTCTCGGGCGCTGGGCAGATACACCCAGGACAGGACGCCAATCTATCACTGGGCACACACTTACTCACACAGACACACTCTATATGGGGCAATTTGGAGAACTCAATTGACTTGATCCATGTTTTTGGACTGTGGGAGGTAACCGGAGAACCCGGAGGAAACCCATGTGGACACAGGGAGAACATGGAAACTCTACCCAGATGGGGATTCGAACCTGGAATCCCTAGTGCTGAGATGAGAAAATGCTAACCACTAAGCCACCGTGCCACACCAAGGGCAATTGAGTTCTCCAAATTGCCCTACATAGTGTGTTTGTGTGAGTGAGTTTATGTCCAGCGATAGATTGGGTCGCGGGAGGGTTCCCCATGCCCATCCAGGGGAGAACGTCTCGGGCGCTGGGCAGATACACTCAGGACAGGGCACCAATCTATCACTGGACACACACTCACTCACAAAGACACACTCTATATGGGGCAATTTAGAGCATTCAATTGACCTTGATCCATGTTTTTTGGACTGTGGGAGGAAACCGGAGAACCCGGAGGAAACCCACACGGCCATGGGGAGAATTCACCCAGATCGGGCTTCAAACCCAGATCCCCAGCAGCGCCCATATTTAATATTTCAATTAAAAAATGTAGATTTTACTTTGATAGAAATTGCTTAGGGGTGGCACGGTGGCTTAGTGGTTAGCATGTTCTCCTCTCAGCGCTCGGGATTCCCGGTTCGAATCCCAATCTGGATGGTCCATGTTCTTCCCGTGTCAGTGTGGGTTTCCTTCCGCAGTCCAAAAACATGGATCAAGTCCATTGACTTTTCCAAATTGCCCCATATAGAGTGTGTCCGTGTCCAGTGACAGATTGCCCCCCTGTCCTGGGTCTATCTGCCCAGCGCCCGAAACGATCTCCCCTGGATGGGCCTAATAGAGGATAAAGCGGAAGATAATGGATGGATGGATTGATTTTGTTGACCTATATGACCTTGCAGCAAAGCTGTGGTTGAGCGAGAGTGAGGAATAATTCATATAAATGAATGAATCATTAATTAATAAAGAATTAATGAATCAAAGCCTAATTTCTGTATTAAACAGGATGTAATGGCTTGGGTTTGCGGTATGAGGCTTGATGCTGAGCCCTGTTTAAGGACCGAGCCAAAAGCTGAGTCAGTTTTCCACATGGGGTTCTCTCCAAAATAGCTTTGCGGGTTTAAAAAGCCACCCTGCCAGCGAGGATGTTGCCAGCGAGGGGTGGGGTGGGGGGTGTTTCGGGTGCTTGCTGTGCAGCTCTATAGATGTGGAGGCCGATGGAGACGGTCAGGGTCTTTGGTAACGCCTGTGTTAGTATTCTTCTCCTGAGCTGCAGCAAGCTGCCCGGCCCTTTCACAATAACGCATGTGCTCTCCTGAAACGGAACTGAAAATGCTCTCAGAGCTTCCTCTCGCAGCGTTCTGCGAACGGCAACAGGAAATGCAGCTTTTTTCCTCTTTTGAACACACCGGAAGTGAAGGCACTCAGTACTTCAAATGCGAGAAGTTACTGATCGGTACCGAAGAAATAAGACCACTCCGTCTGCAGGGGTCAAATCTGATCTTTGGCCCGTGATGTCACACTAAGACTGAAATTGTTAGACTTTTGGATGGCGCTCCTAAAGGAAATGATTTAAGGATCAGATAGCACATAATGTGCAATATGGTTACAAACATGGTGCCTTAGTGGTTAGCATGTTCTCCTCTCAGCACTAGAGATTCCCGGTTCGAATCCCCATCTGGGTGGAGTTTCCATGTTCTCCCCGTGTCCGCGTGGGTTTCCTCCGGGTTCTCCGGTTTCCTCCCACAGTCCAAAAACATGGATCAAGTTAATTGAATTCTCAAAATTGCCCCATATAGAGTGTGTCTGTGTGAGTGAATGTGTGTCCAGCGATGGATTGGCACCCTGTCCTGGGTCTATCTGCCCAGCGCCCGAGACGTTCTCCCCTGGATGGGCATGGGGAACCCCACCGCGACCCTAATAGAGGATAAACGGAAGATAATGAATGAATGAATAAATATAAGATATATATATATATATATATATATATATATATATAATCTAAAATTATTGCCCCATATAGAGTGTGTCTGTGTGAGTGAGTGTGTCCAGTGATAGATTTGCACGATGTACAGGGTGTATCTGCCCGGTGACAAAATATTCTACCCCTGGATGGGCGTGGGGTACCTCCCCCCACCCCACCCCACCGCACCCCGGGGCATCAGTAGAGGATTAGGCAGAAGATAATGAATGAATAAATTTACTGTGGGGCGACTTAGTGGTTAGCATGTTCTCCTCTCAGCACTAGGGGTTCCCGGTTCGAATCCCAATCTGGGTGGAGTGTCCATGTTCTCCCCGTGTCCGCGTGGGTTTCCTCCGGGTTCTCCGGTTTCGTCCCACAGTCCAAAAACATGGATCACGATCAATTAAGGTCTCCAAATTGCCCCCATATAGAGTGTGGTTGTGTAAGTGTGTGCCCGATGATGCACCCAGGACAGGGCGCCAGTCTATCACTGGGCACACACAGCACAGACTCACACTATATGGGACAATTTAGAGCATTCAATATACCTTGAATCCATGGTTCTGGACTGTGGATGGAAACTGGAGAACCCGGAGGAACCTTTCATGGACACAGAGACCATGGAAACTCCATCCAGATTGGGATTTGAACCTGGAATCCCCAGTTCTTAGAGGCAAATGGGCTTATCACCAATGCCCATCCGGGGGAGAACATTTCGGGCGCTGGGCAAATACACCCAGGACAGGACGCCAATCTATCACTGGACACACACTCACTTTTGACACACTTTAGACTGTATAGGGGCAAATAAGACCAGACAAATTCACCTCATATCCATGTGTTTGGACTGTGGGAGAAACCTGGACACTGGGCAGAAACATCCAAGACAGGGCACCAATCCATTGCTGGGCACACTCACTCACACAGACACACTCTATATGGGGCAATTTAGAGTCCCCGTTTTTGGACTGTTGGAAAGAACAGGAGAACCCGGAGGAAATCCACACGGACACGGGGAGAACATGGAAACTCCACCCAGATGGGGATTCGAACCGGCCCCCCCCCCCCCCCCCCCCCCCCCCCCCCCCCCCCCCCCCCCCCCCCCCCCCCCCCCCCCCCCCCCCCCCCCCCCCCCCCCCCCCCCCCCCCCCCCCCCCGCTGGGCACACACTCACTCACACAGACACACTCTATATGGGGCAATTTGGAGAACTTAATTGACTTGATCCATGTTTTTGGACTGTGGGAGGAAACCGGAGAACCCGGAGGAAACCCACGCGGACACGGGGAGAACATGGAAACTCCACCCAGATGGGGATTCGAACCGGGAATCCCTAGTGCTGAGAGGAGAACATGCCAACCACTGAGCCACGAGTTAAATTTTATTTTATCTTATTTTTAAATTCTTACTCTATTCTATTTTTCTTATTCTTATCCTTTCATTTTAATTCATTATCTCCTGCTTTATCCTCTATTAGGGTCGCGGGGGGGAGGGGGGGTTCCCAATGCCCATCCAGGGGGGGAACTTTTCGGGCGCTGGGCAGATAGACCCAGGACAGGACACCAATCCATCGCTGGGCACACACTCACTCACACAGACATACTCTAAACGGGGAAATTTGGGGAATTCAATTGACCTTGAGCCATGTTTTTGCACTGTGAGAGGAAACCGGAGAACACGGAGGAAGCCCATGCGGACACGGGGAGAACATGGAAACTCCGCCGATCTCTGGATATATATAAAATATTCCCTATATCATATTATAGAGATTTTAAGTTTCAATTGAAATGTGTACGGTGGGTTTAACAAGCAACAAAATGTCCTGGCTTATTAAGCATCATACAAATTAATGCTTTTGATTGAAGTACAAAAAGTTCCAAAGTTGAACTGCACACAAGTCATTTTAGGATGCAAACCGGTTAAGAAGTCACTCATTGGTTTCCCTCGAACACGTGATTTCAAGATCGCAAAGATTTGTGGCAGCTTTGCTCAGCTGCAGCGTTGTTTTTATATTCATAGGAAACTCCTCTTTGATCATGTGTAAGAGTTTCCCCCTTTAACAGCAGCCACTTCTCTTCTTTTATGTAATTTTAGCTGCAGGATTTTGGAGAAGTGAACGCTGGGTTTTTGCGTTTAGCTCGTATGTTATTAAATAAAAAAGGCTTTGCAGGCTGATGATCTCTTGTATGCCTGTTATTCAGAAATACTCAAAATTCAGGAAGATTCATTCATTATCTCCCGCTTTATCCGCTTTATTTATGAGGGCGCGGTAGCTCATTGAGTAGGGCATTGGGCTATCAAGCTGAAGGTTGCGGTTCAAATCCCAGGTCCACTGAAGTTACCAGTGTGGGTCCTTGAGCAAGACCCTTAACCCTCATTGCTCCAGGGATGTTGTGATTAACCCTGTGCTCACCTTGTAAGTCGCTTTGGATAAAAGCGTCCAATAAATGACCAAATGTAAATGTATCCTCTATTAGGGTCGTGGGGGGGGTTCCCCATGCCCATCCAGGGAAGAACGTCTCGGGCGCTGGGCAGATACACCCAGGACAGGGCGCCAATCCATCGCTGGGCAGGAAGATTCATAACTGGGGAATTAAGGGATCATTCTCCACGCTGAATAGCTTTAATATATAACATTACTGAGAAGAACACACACCTCTGAGCGCTTCACAGTCGTATCAATGTGTGATATACAATACATTATTTTAAATCATGTACCCATCCATCTATTATCTTTCGCTTTATCCTCTATAAGGCAATCAGAATCAGAATATACATGGTACAGCCAGCAGTGAAATAAAATTTGTTTTGAAGGATAAGAATAGGGAGGCACGGTGGCTTAGTGGTTAGCATGTTCTCCTCTCAGCGTTAGGGATTCCCGGTTCGAATCCCCATCTGGGTGGATTTTCCATGTTCTCCCCGTGTCTGCGTGGATTTCCTCCGGGTTCTCCGGTTTCCTCCCACAGTCCAAAAACATAGATCAAGTCAATTGAATTCTCCAAATTTCCCCCATACAGAGTGTGTCTGTGTGAGTGAGTGTGTCCAGTGATAGATTGGTGTCCTGTCCTGGGTCTATCTGCCCAGCGCCCGAAATGTTCTCCCCTGGATGGGCATGGGGAACCCCCCCGCGACCCTAATAGAGGATAAAGCGGGAGATAATGAATAAATGAAAATTTAACTCTTTATTTACAATGTGCATTATATGGAATTATAAAGTGGGTTGTGCTTTTTGTGCAAATATTGCAGAGCAGTGTTACAGCTTCAACTTAATGTCCTTTTAGTCCTGGTTCAGGGTTCGAATTGCAGTTGGGAAGAAGCTCCTCCTCATCCTCTCTGTGTTTGCCTTCAGGACACGAAAACGCCGTCCTGATGGCACTAGAGTGAAGAGCTTGTTGTCCGGATGACTAAAGTCTTCCACAATGTTTTTGGCTTTGGACCAGCCCCGCTTCCTGTAGATGGTCTGGAGGTCTGGAAGTGCTACTCGGATGGTGCGTTCGGCCGAACGTACCACCCTTCGTAGTGACCGTGGTACATTCGGCCGAACGCACCATCCGAGTAGCACTTCCAGACCTCCAGGGTCGCGGGGGGGGGTTCCTCATGCCCATCCAGGGGAGAAGGTTTCAGGCGCTGGGCAGATACACCCAGGACAGGACACCAATCTATCACTGGACACACACACACTCTATATGGGGCAATTTGGAGAATTCAGTTGACCTTGATCCATGTTTTTGGACTGTGGGAGGAAACCGGAGAACCCAGAGGAAACCCATGCGGACACGGAGCGAACATGGAAACTCCACCCAGATGGGGATTCAAACCGGGAATCCCTAGTGCTGAGAGGAGAACATGCTAACCACTAAGCCACCATGCCTCCCCTCTCTTACCTTTCATTCATTCATTATCTCCCACTTACTCTCTATTAGGGTCGCGGTGGGGTTCCCCATGCCCATCCAGGGGACAACGTCTCGGGCGCTGGGCAGATAGACCCAGGACAGGACACCAATCCATCGCTGGGCACACACTCACTCTCACAGACACACTCTATATGGGGCAATTTTGAGAATTCAATTAACTTGATCCATGTTTTTGGACTGTGGGAGGAAACAGGAGAACCAGAGGAAACTCACGCAGACACGGGGAAAACATGGAAACTCCACCCAGATGGTGATTCAAACCGGGAATCCCTAGCGCTGAGAGGAGAACATGCTAACCACTAAGCCACCGTGCCGCCCTCTCTTACCTTATTTCTTTGATACATAGTGTTGTTTGTCATCACATCACATGTTATTAGTGATCATTTGCCGCATGTTTGATCCAGGACCTGGTATTTCCCCCTCTAGCCGGCTGAATCTGTCCTCGTAATCAAAGGCTAACTGTTGTGCTCCACTGTGGTTTCCAGCGTCATGTGTTGGAAATATATCAGCCATGTGCCCCTATGTGCTCATCGGAACGTGCTGTTTTTGTTTGCAGCCGCCTCTTGTTCAGGCCGTCTTCAATGGGGACCCTGAGGAGATACGCATGCTCATCTTCAAATCGGAGGACATCAATGCACTGGTATGCAGCTCTCTTCTCATTTAGCGTTTTTTTTAAAAAATTTTTTAAGTGCTGCGCAGTCGAGTCGGTGTATAAAGGGGGCAGACAATACGCATATCTCTCCAATCTGCCGGAGAGAGGCGGATGTGTTTTGGCTTGGTATTTAATCTAATTTCAAGTATTTAAGTGTTTTATTTGTCATTCCACAATATAAAGTACAGTATATGTGGAACGAGACTGCGCTCCCCAGAAACAATATAACACAACAGCTACTACACAACCAACAATCAACATCAACTCCCATTTTAATAAGCAGAAAACCTACAACAGTCACAGGTCCATATATATATCATCTATCCATCCATTATCTTCTGCTTTATCCTCTATTAGGGTTGCGGGGGGGGGGGGGGGTTCCCCATGCCCATTCAGGGGAGAACGTTTCGGGCCAATCTATCACTGGACACACACTCACTCACACAGACACACTCTATATGGGGCAATTTGGAGAACTCAATTGACCTTGATCCATGTTTTTGCACTGTGGGAGGAAACCGGAGAACCCGGAGGAAACCCACGCGGACACGGGGAGAACATGGAAACTCCACCCAGATTGGGACTCGAAGGTGACCCAGGTGTGGGTCTGCCTACTTCGCTTGCTTCCCCCGTGACCTTCGCTTGCGTCACCTGGTTCGAATCCCCATCTGGGTGGAGTTTCCATGTTCTCCTCGTGTCTGTGTGGGTTTCCTCCGGGTTCTCCGGTTTCCTCCCACAGTCCAAAAACATGGATCAAGTCAATTGAGTTCTCCAAATTGCCCCATATAGAGTGTGTCTGTGTGAGTGAGTGTGTGTCCAGTGATAGATTGGCATGCTGTCCAGGGTGTATCTGCCCAGCGCCCGAAACGTTCTCCCCTGGATGGGCATGGGGAACCCCCCCGCGCCCGTGATATAGCATGAAGCGGAAGATAATGGATGGATGGATGGATGGAAGTTCTGATCTCCTGGCGAATAATCGTTTTCATTTTGTCGCAGGACCAGGAGAAGCGGACTCCGCTTCATGCAGCCGCATTCCTTGGTGATGCGGAGATTATAGAGATCCTCATCCTTGCTGGTAAAGTCACGGACTCTCCCTGCTTTCCTTGTTGTGCTTCTCCTATCTGCTCTTTGTACCACATCATTTATCTGTGTGGGCATCCGTGCCAGACAAAAAAACGTTTCTAACAACAGAACAGAATGTTTATTTACAAATATACACTGCATGGCCATAAGCACATGGAAATATCATCAACTGATCATCCATATAGCACTTCGTACTTTTACAATTACATTCTGTACTCCATCTGTTTCTCTACATACTTTGTTAGCCCGCCTCAGTATGTTCTCCAAAGATCAGGACCCCCCCCCCCCCCAAGAGGAGGTACTGCAGTGATGCTGATACTAGTGACGGGTGTCTGATCCACTCTTACCATCATCCACCACCCTAATAATACCTGCTCTGTGGGGGGTTCTGATCATCAGAGAACAGATTAAAGAGGACTAACAGAGTATGTAGAGAACCAGATGGACTACAGAATGGAAGTGTAGAACTACAAAGTCCATCTTTATGATTAGTGGCGAAATGATGAGCTGTATGTAATGAATTGTGTGATGAGCATCTGAACAGCAGAAATTTAAAGAGAGGGGCAACTGATAAATGAATGGTGGTTACTATGGCAACGAGAATGCTACACTTAACTGATGCGTGCCTCTCGCTGTCTCTTTTTTTGAAAATCAAAGACGAGTACAGAATTAGATTAACAGTTTTATATATAATATATATATATATATATATAATGTAGAGTGGCACAGTGGCATAGTGGTTGGCACGTTTGCCTCTCAGCACTAGGGATTCCCGGTTCGAATCCCCATCTGGGTGGAGTTTCCATGGATCAAGTCAATTGAATTCTCCAAATTGCCCCATATAGAGTGTGTCTGTGTGAGTGAGTGTGTGCCTAGCAATCTGGGTGACCCTAGTAGAGGATGATGAGGAAGATAATGGATGGATGGATTTATATATATATGGGGCAATTTAAAGCATTTAGTTTACCTTTAATTCAAGTTTTTTTTTGGACTGTGGAAGGAAACCGGAGAACCTGTCAGAAACCACACAGACACGGGGAGGACATGGACACTCATGCTCACCCACATCAGGATTCGATTTAAAAAGCACTATATTCAGTCAGATGCACTTAAACATAAATTTAGTAAATAAGCATTACTACGTGCGGATGTTTTTCTCATCTCATTCAGAATTGGGCTGCCGAGCGGGCGCTTCATGTCTCATGTCTTTGTCTCCTCCAGGCGCTCGAGTCAATGCCAAAGACAACATGTGGCTGACTCCTCTTCACCGAGCTGTGGCTTCCCGAAGCGAGGTGGGTGTAACGGGGAACGTGCAAATCAGTTCACCCGTGTGATACGTCTGTAAAGGTGCCACGCTGATGCGCAAGTGTTGAATAAACAACGCAGTGCACTAAGCTGTATTTAGCAGACGGCGCGTTAATGCCCTGCCATAACAACCACCTGGGAACCGGGGGCAGGAGGAATTGTCAAACTGACTCGCTGTGTATGAGAATGTCATCGATCGCTGATTAAAAACTCTTATGAATATTCCAATTAATGGAATTATCCTTAAATCCTTATAAAATGTTAAAAATGGTCCAAAACATTTGAATAAATTTATCTAAATAGGTTGATTTATATATATTTTTTTATAAATTTTTGTTTGGTTTTTAAACATCCATCCATTATCTTCCGCTTTATCCTCTATTAGGGTCGGGGGGGGGGGGGGGATTTAATTGACCTTGATCCATGTTTTTGGACTGTAGGAGGAAACCGGAGAATCTGGAGGAAACCCACGTAGACAAAGGGAGAACATGGAAACTCCTCCCAGATGGGGATTCGAACCTGAATCCCAAGTGCTGAGAGGAGAACATGCTAAACACTAATCCACCATGCCACACTTATTCTATCCATCCATGATCTTCTGCTTTATCCTCTATTAGGGTCGTTGGGGGGGGGGTTCCCCATGCCCATCCAGGGGAGAACGTCTCGGGCGCTGAGCAAAAACACCCAGGACAGGGCGCCAATCCATCGCTGGACACACACTCACTCACACAGACACACTCTATATGGGGCAATTTGGAGAATTCAATTGACTTGATCCATGTTTTTGGACTGTGGGAGGAAATCGGAGAACCCAGAGGAAACCCACACAGACACAGGGAGAACACCCAGACTGGGATTCGAACCGGGAATCCCTAGTGCTGAGAGGAGAACATGCCAACCACTAAGCCACCATGCCTTCTGGATTAGAAAACAGTAGCGAGGGTTGGTCAGTGACAGATTTCTTAGAAATGCTTTTATGGAACATTGACAGAACAGAACAGAACAGAACAGGCTTAACCTGAATCCCAAAGCTATTCTCAACCAAACCTGCTTAATGTAAACAATTCAACTTCAAAACAGGAACACGGGGCTAAAATGGTCTTTATTCTCTTTTCCATCCATCCTTTATCTTCCGCTTCATCCTCTATTAGGGGGGGGGGGGTGTCTCCATGCCCATCCAGAGGAGAAAATTTTGGGCACTGGGCAGATACACCCAGGACAGATTTCCTCCCACAGTCCAAAAACATGGATCAAGTCAACAAGTCAATTGAATTCTCCAAATTGCCCCATATAGAGTGTGTCTGTGTGAGTGAGTGTGTTCAGTGATATATTGGTGTCCTGTCCTGGGTCTATCTGCCCAGGGCCTGAAACGTTCTCCCCTGGATGGGCATGGGGAACCCCCCCGCGACCCTAATAGAGGATAAAGCAGAAGATAATGGATGGATGGATGGAATAAAAGGGTGGCACGGTGGATTAGTATTTAGCATGTTCTCCTCTCAGCACTTGGGATTCAGGTTCGAATCCCAATCTGGGTGGAGTTTCCATGTTCTCCCTTTGTCCGCGTGTCCGTGCTGAGAGGAGAACATGCTAAGCACTAAGCCCCTTTGTCCGGGGTTTACACCTGGGTCACCTTTGAGTCCCAATCTGGGTGAAGTTTTCATGTTCTCCCCGTGTCCGCATGGGTTTCCTCCGGGTTCTCCGGTTTCCTCCCACAGTCTAAAAACATGGATCAAGGTCATTTGAATTCTCCAAATTGCCCCATATAGAGTGTGTTTGTGTGAGTGAGTGTGTGCCCAGCGATAGATTGGCGTCCTGTCCTGGGACTATCTGCCCAGCGCCTGAAACGTTCTCCCCTGGATGGGCATGGGGAACCCCCCCGCGACCCTAATAGAGGATGAAGCGGAAGATAATGGATGGATGGAAAGAGAGGTCCGTCAAATGCCAAACAATTTAAAGAATTGAACCAGTGCCATCTTGTGGAAAATTTTCCATTGCTACCTTTGATTGAGTATCAAATTTTTTTTTATCCTTCAATAGTTTTATCTCGTAATGCAGTCTTTTACTCCATAATGTGACCAAAATTGCATGTATACGTCTTCCTTCCTCTGTTCTGTACATCTCAATGTGGCTTCCTTCCTCTCCTGCAGGAGGCGGTACGTGTTCTGATGCGCCACTCGGCTGATGTGAACGCACGCGATAAGAACTGGCAGACGCCGCTGCACGTCGCTGCCGCCAAAAAGGCCCTGCGTTGCGCCGAGCTCCTCATCCCTCTGCTCAGCAGCGTGAACGTGTCGGACCGCGGCGGCCGCACCGCCCTGCACCACGCTGCCCTTAATGGACACACAGAGGTACTGCCACACTTGCTCACAGCCAGCTCCCGCACCACGGCTTTAACGCTCGGTTCCTAAAATGAGCTCGGGACACTGGGTGGGTGCAGCTGTCATGCACAGTGGTATTTATGGCGATGATAATAGAAGTAATACTACATTTTGGGGAAATTGTGAGAATTCTTACATTGTGGTGGTGCATACTCCTTCTGAAATCCATCCATCCATTATCTTTCGCTTCATCCTCTATTAGGGCCGCGGGGGGGGTTTCCCATGCCCATCCAGGGGAGAACGTCTTGGGCTCTGGGCAGATAAATCCAAGACAGGGCGTCAATCCATCACTGGACACACACTCACTCACACAGACACACTCTATATGGGGCAATTTGGAGAATTCAATTGACTTGATCCATGTTTTTGGACTGTGGGAGGAAACCGGAGAACCCGAAGGAAACCCACGCAGACGCGGGGAGAACATGGAAACTCCACCCAGATGGGGATTTGAACCGGGAATCCCTAATGCTGAGAGGAGAACATGCTAACCACTAAGCCACCGTGCAGCCTTTAAAACTTAATCCATACTTCAGTCATTCATTCATTTATTATCTTCCGCTTCATCCTCTATTAGGGTCGTGGGGGGGTTCCCCATGTCCATCCAGGGGAGAACGTTTCAGGCGCTGGGCAGATACACCCAGGACAGGACACCAATCTATCACTGGACACACACTCACTCACACAGATGCACTCTATATGGGGCAATTTGGAGAACACAATTGACATGTTTTTGGACTGTGAGAGGAACCCGGAGGAAACCCACGCGGACACGGGGAGAACATGGAAACTCCACCAAATGCTCGAGCGTTGTATTTCCAAAGTACCTCGATTTCATTTCACTCTCGTTGTAAACAGTTGTGCTCATGTCGAGCTCTCTCTCTTTCTGGCTTTAAAATCCAAACACCGGATTTTAACGCCGACCGGGGGGTCGAATCCCGCTCTCCCCCTGCGCCATGCTTCCAACTAGAACGGGAGCTGGTTAACGAGCGTGCTGTACGGTGGCCGAGCGGATCCGTAATGCGATATGCAGTACGCTCGGGAGGGGGCGCCAAAAAATAAAATTTAAACGCATTCATTCATTCATTCATTATCTCCCGCTTATCCTCTGTTAGGGTCGCGGTGGGGTTCCCCATGCCCATCCAGGGGAGAACGTCTCGGGCGCTGGGTAGATACACCCAGGACAGGGCGCCAATCCGTCGCTGGGCACACACTCACTCACTCACTCACACAGACACACTCTATATGGGGCAATTTTGAGAATTCAATTAACTTGATCCATGTTTTTGGACTGTGGGAGGGAACCGGAGAACCTGGAGGAAACCCACCGGACACGGGGAGAACATGGAAAGTCCACCCAGATGGGGATTCGAACCGGGAATCCCTAGTGCTGAGAGGCGAACGTGCTAACCACTAATTCACTGTGCCACCCTATTTAAACGCATTTTTAAAAAATCGATTCTTGGTCATTTGAATCGATTCGGAATCGCCTGTACTCCGAATCGCGATTCTTTGAAGAATCGATTTTTTTCAGCGCCCCTAATGATAATAAAAGTTGCACACAGAGGGCCGTGTGACTCTCGATCTTTATTAGCATCATTCCGTCACTCTGTTTCATCGTTGTCTTCTGCTTTGGGTTTTATGTGTAGATGGTCAACCTGCTGCTGGCAAAGGGTGCGAACATCAATGCCTTTGATAAGAAAGACAGCCGTGCTCTGCACTGGGCAGCTTATATGGGTGAGTTGGATGATGATGATGATGCACAATTTTTAATTTTGCTGTTCTTTTTATCTTCGGAATTGCATTATTGTTACTATCTATATTTTATGTGTTTCTACTATTTTATTCATTTTGTATTTTATTTGTATAAATAGCGGGTGGGGCGGCATGGTGGCTTAGTGATTGGCATGTTCACCTCTCAGCGCTAGGGATTCCCGGTTTGAATCCCAATCTGGGTGAAGTTTCCATGTTCTCCCCGTGTCTGCGTGGGTTTACTCCGGGTTCTCCGGTTTCCTCCCACAGTCCAAAAACATGGATCAAGGTCATTTGAATACTCCAAATTGCCCCATATAGAGTGGATGAATGGATTTGTATAAATAGCATCTTTGAGGGCCCAGAAAATCACTATATAAATAAAATGTATTATTATTCATCCATCCATCATCCGCTTTATCCTCTATTAGGGTCACGGGGGGGGTTCCCCATGCCCATCCAGAGGACAACATCTCGGGCGCTGGGCAGATACACCCAGGACAGGACGCCAATCTATTGCTGGCACACACTCACTCACAAAGACACACTCTATAGGGGGCAATTTGGAGAACTCAATTGCCTTGATCCATGTTTTTAGACTGTGGAAGGAAATCGGAGAACCCGGAGGAAACCCACACGGACACGGGGAGAACATGGAAACTCCACCCAGATTGGGATTCGAACCGGAAAACCCTAGCGCTGAGAGGAGAACATGCTAACCACTAAGCCAACGTGCTGCCCATTTATTATTATTATTATTATTATTATTATCAGTTTTTTCGACTTCCACCCGTTTATGGAGATTTAAATATAACTAGAAAAGATCTAAAAGTAACTAAAGTACATTAAAGCCAAGTTTAAACCGTGTAATCGGCCATTTTATTAGGTACACCTCCTCAGTTCTACCCTCACGGTCTGCGTTTCAGTTCCACTGATCATATAGATGGACTTTGTAGTTCTACATTTTCATTTTGTAGTCCATCTGGTTCTCTACATACTATGTTAGTCCGCTCGGTATGCTCTCTGATGATCAAGACCTCCCCTTAAGGAGGTATTAGGGTGGTGGATGTACTTCTCAGTACTGTAGTGATACTGGCATGGTGGTGGTGTGTTAGTGTTGTGCTGGTACGCGTGGATCAGACACAGCAGTGCTGCCAGACAGAGAACAGTTCACCAATCAGAACATACAGGAGTCCGATCCACTCGTGCCATCATCCACCACCCTAATATTACCTGCTCTGTGGGGGTCCTGATCATCAGAGAACAGAGTAAAGGGGACTAACAGAGTATGTAGAGAACCAGATGGACAGAACCTCCTCTTCTCACTATACATGACATCACTGAGCACAGTCATCAAGGCGCATGGTTTCTCTTACCACTGCTATGCTGATGACACTCAGCTTCATCTGTCTTTTGCCCCTGACGACACCACTATCTCAAATCGGGTAACTGCCTGCCTCACCGACATATCGATTTGGATGAAGGCCCGTCATCTCAAATTATTCATTCATTCATTCATTATCTTCCGCTTTATCCTCTATTAGGGTCGCGGTGGGGGTTCCCCATGCCCATCCAGGGGAGAACGTCTCGGGCGCCCATCTCAGATACACCCAGGACAGGGCGCCAATCCATCGCTGGGCACACACTCACTCACACAGACACACTCTATAGGGGGCAAATTTTTGAGAATTCAATTGACTTGATCCATGTTTTTGGACTGTGGGAGGAAACCGGACAACCCGGAGGAAACCCACGCAGACACGGGGAGAACATGGAAACTCCACCCAGATGGGGATTCGAACCGGGAATCCCTAGCGCTGAGAGGCGAACGTGCTAACCACTAAGCCACCGTGCCGCCCCATCTCAAATTAAACTTAGAAAAAACAGAGCTTCTCATTATCCCAGCTAAACCCTCAATCCATCACGACCTGACCTTCCAAATTGATGGCTCCACAATCTCCCCAACCGATCAGTCCAGAACCTTGGTTTCACAATAGACTCCCACCTTAAACTCTCTGATCATGTGATCAAAACTGCCCGTTCCTGTAGATTCCTTCTTTACAACATAAGGAAGATCAGACCCTTTTTGACTGAACATGCTACCCAACTGCTTGTTTAAGTCCTAGTCCTATCCCGGCTCGATTATTGTAATGCGCTACTTGCCGGTATCCCAGCTTCCACAATCCGACCTCTTCAACTAATTTAAAACTCTGCAGCCCGACTTGTGTTTAACCCCCAAACAAACTCATGTCCCTCCATCACTCATGTCCCTCCATTGGCTCCCTGTAGCTGCTGCATTCAGTACAAATCACTGACTCTGGCCTTCAGAACCATTTCTGGATCTTCCCCCTCCTACCTTCACTCTATCTTTTCAAAATCCACTCCGACTCGTTCACTTCGCTCCAGTGATGATCGCCACCTGGTGGTTCCACCTCACCGGGGAGCTCATTCTCACTCCGTGGTGTTCACCACTGCAAAATGGTGGAACGTTCTTCCCAACTCTGTCCGTAAGGCAAAATCACTAAGCAGTTTTAAGAAACTACCAAAGACGCATCTCTTTAACAAATACCTGTTGTAGAAAATAAATAAATAAAAAATAAAAAATAAAAAAAATGAGGGGGAGGGGCCACAGCATCGAATAACAATCAGGTTTGATGATTTTACAGTGTAGTTGGTTTTCTCCATAACTTCTGACTTGTGATGTTCTCATTTGTATTTCGCTTTGGATAAAAGCGTCTGCTAAATGACTAAATGTAATGTAATACAAAAGAATGCACATGTAGGACTACAAAGTATATTTATATAGCCTAATAAAATGGCCGGTGAGTGTACAAACACACAGACACACATTTTTATGAATTGTTGGGACATTACAAAGACTTCCATTCCTTCCACTGAGATTTACCCCAACCTTGATCATGAATTGGTGTTGCGGATGTTGCTTGTTTTCGCCCTCTACAGGTCACTTGGATGTAGTGCGTCTCCTGGTGGAGCAAGGGGCGGAGGTCAGCTGTAAGGACAAGCGAGGATACACACCTCTGCATGCTGCTGCCTCTAGTGGACAGATTGCTGTTGTAAAGCACCTGCTCAGCCTATCGGTGGAGGTGAGGACATGCTTTATACTGCTGCACATGCGATGTGTGACAATGTGTGTGTCTTATCTGTGGGTCTCCCAAAACGCTGACATGACATTTGCACTGGAAAGATCTTTAAAAAAGGATTCATTTGCGCTCATTCTGAAATCACACTATTAAACCAGGGCTTATGAAGACGTCAAAGAGACCATAGCTCTCCGATACACCGAGCCGAGCTATATAATACCAAAACATCCATCCATTATCTTCCGCTTTATCCTCTATCAGGGTCGTGGGGGTTCCAAATGCCCATCCAGGGGAGAATGTTTCAGGCGCTGGGCAGATAGACCCAGGACAGGACGCCAATACATCGCTGGGCACACACTCACTTACACACACACACACACACTCTATATGGGGCAATTTGGAGAATTCAATTGACCTTGAGCCATGTTTTTGGACTGTGGGAGGAAACCGGAGAACCCGGAGGAAACCCACGCGGACACTGGGAGAACATGGAAACTCCACCCAGATTGAGATTCGAACCGGGAATCCCTAGCGCTGAGAGGAGAACATGCCAACCACTAGGCCACCGTGCCGCCCAATACCAAAACAGTGGATTAATATACCCAGAGGAGAACGTTTCGGGCGCTTCGGGTTCTTCGGCTTCCTCCCACAGTCCATAAACATGGATCAAGGGCGCTGGCACACTCACACAGACAAACACACACTATATTGGGGGCAATTATGACAAGGCAATTCACCTTGAATCCATGTTTTTGGACTCTGGGCGAATTTGGGAAAACCATGCAAAGGCCCAGCTGGACACGGGGAGCACATGGAAGCCTCCCGGTGTCCGCATAGGTTTCCTTCGGGTTCTTCGGCTTCCTCCCACAGTCCAAAAACATGGATCAAGGGCGCTGGCACACTCATACAGACAAACACATGCTATATAGGGGAAATTATGACAAGCCAATTCACCTTGAATCCATGTTTTTGTGCCAATGTAACCGAGAGGCGGATGTGTTGACCTCTACGCCACCGTGTCGCCCATATTAGGTCACAACTCTAAAGACAGATGACCAGACAGATAGATGTAGTTAAATTTGGGATTTCACAGTCCCATCCAGGGAAGAATATTGCTGGGCAGATACACCCAGGAAAGGGTGGCAACCCGTTGCTGGACACCCACTCATTCACACAGGCACACACATTTAGATGGGGGCAATTTCGAGCAGTCAGTTTACTTTGAATCCATGTTTTTGGACTGTGGACAAAAGAAACGGAGAGCCAGAATATATCCAGAACCTGCATCACCAGCACTGAGAGGCAGACCTGTACGCCACCATGTGTCTTGGGTAAAGCTTTACAGTTGGAGGAGGAGGTTTGTTCTTAAAAATCATTAAGGTTCATCATAAATTTGGATGTGGCTTAGTGGTTTAGCATGTTCTCCTCTCAACACTATGGATTCCCGGTTTGAATCCCAATCTGGGTGGATTTTCCATGTCCTCCCCGTGTCCGCGTGGGTTTCCTCCGGGTTCTCCGGTTTCCTGCCACAGTCCAAAAACATGGGTCAAGGTTAATTGAGTTCTTCAAATTGCCCCATGTAGAGTGTGTCTGTGTGAGTGAGTGTGTGTCCAGTAATAGATTGCCGTCCTGTCCTGGGTCTATCTGCCCAGCGGCCGAAACGTTCTCCCCTAGATGGGCATGGGGAACACCCCCCCCCCCCCTCCGCGACCCTGATAGAGGATAAAGCGGAGGATAATGGATTGTCTAAAGAGCGGCACGGTGGCTTAGTGGTTGGCATGTTCTCCTCTCAGCGCTAGAGATTCCCGGTTCGAATCCCAATCTGGGTGGAGTTTCCATGTTGTCCCCGTGGGTTTCCTCCGGGTTCTCCAGTTTGCTTCCACAGTCCAAAAACATGGATCAAGGTCAATTGAGTTCTCCAAATTGCCCCATATAGAGTGTGTCTGTGTGAGTGAGTGTGTGCCCAGTAATAGATTGGCGCCCTGTGCTGGGTCTATCTGCCCAGCGGCCGAAACGTTCTCCCCTGGACCCTAATAAAGGATAAAGCGGAAGATAATGGATGGATGGATCCAATGGTTGTTGCTTTCTTGATTGTATTTGCATTTTTTGTTTTGTAAAAGAAACAATACAGTAACTTCCCGCTTAACGACAGGGTTAGGGACCAGAAAGTCCGTCGTTAAGCGATTTCAGCATTAATCGGGACCCTAGATTTGTGGTGATAACAGCTTTATATCCATCCCACAGTCTCCTTCACTTTCTCTTTTAAGTATCGTTGAAATGGTGGAATGGCAAACCCCCATGCTACTAGCAACTGCCGATATTTTCATTCCACCTTCGTACTTCTGTATGATCTTCATCTTCGTCTCTATGCCGAGGGCTTTTCTGGTCTTCTTAGCGGTAGATCCTGTAGGATTTGTACTCTTCCTTTTGTCAGCCATGTTGATGGGATAAGTTTTCATTCGTTCATTCATTATCTCCCGCTTTATCCTCTATTAGGGTCGCGGTGGGGTTCCCCATGCCCATCCAGGGAAGAACTTCCCGGGCGCTGGGCAGAAACACCCAGGACAGGGCGCCAATCCATCGCTGGACACACACTTACTCACACAGACACACTCTATACGGGGCAATTTTGAGAAATCAATTGACTTGATCCATGTTTTTGGACTGTGGGGGGAAACCGGAGAACCCGGAGGAAACCCACATGGACACGGGGGGAACATGGAAACTCCACCCAGATGGGGATTCGAACCGGGAATCCCTAATGCTGAGAGGCGAACGTGCTAACCACTAAGCCACCGTGCCG
>JAFMOD010000447.1:181060-203560 GCA_019802435.1 Corydoras maculifer
GTATATATATGTATGTGTGTATATATATATATATATATATATATATATATATATATATTCATTCATTCATTATCTTCCGCTTATCCTCTATTAGGGTCGCGGTGGGGTTCCCCATGCCCATTCAGGGGAGAAGGTCTCGGGCGCTGGGCAGATAGACCCAGGACAGGGCGCCAATCCATCGCTGGGCAACAACTCACTCACACAGACACACTCTATAGGGGGCAATTTTTTTGAGAATTCATTTAACTTGATCCATGTTTTTGGACTGTGGGAGGAAACCGGAGAACCCGGAGGAAACCCACGCAGACACGGGGAGAACATGGAAACTCCACCCAGATGGGGATTCGAACCGGGAATCCCTAGCGCTGAGAGGCGAACGTGCTAACCACTAAGCCACCGTGCCGCCTATATATATATATATATATACACACATATATATGTATGTGTGTGTGTGTGTATATATATATATATATATATATATACACACACACACACACACACACACATAGTTGCAAAGCAAAGTGAATTTAAATTTAAGGTTATTTGCATGTCATCATTTTGCCTCCGAATATCATCCCAAATTTAACATTTCAAGGAATGGTGGTGACCATGGCAACAAAAACGCTGCCTCTCTCTGTCTCTTTTTTTAAGTATGTTACATACGTAGTTTCTTGAATACTTAGTTCTAACCTGCTGGCTTCTGATCTACAACCTTGGTCCAAGGTGGCATTTTTATAGCATAGATTTAGCAATTTTATTCATAACTGTCTGTTTTCACTAAAACTGCTCTATAATCAAACAAGGAGCATGTAAGGTTATAATTAAAGCCAGAGTTTCCATTATAAATGTCATCAACCTACTTCTTCTGAAGCTGTGGGTCTAGTACTGTCACCTTGTAACTGTATCCATGGCAACCCTGGACTATTTTAAGTCCTCAGCAGACAATTGTGAGATGGTGCACTGACGTCAAATTAGGGCTCCATTTCCTCTTACACTGGTGTGGGACAATAAAATAACACGTGTAGCCTTAAGAACCTTAATTAATTAATTAATTATGAAGGTCAAACAGATCAGTGATGATGTACCTCAATCTCTACTCACATTTTTAACACAGTTAACCAATATGTAATATATGTGTGTGTGTGTGTGTGTGTATGTGTGGTTACTTACACTGCGTAGATGTAGTTTTGTAGACTGCAAGCTGGTCCCTAAATTTTACCACGTTTCGGGCGCTGGGCAGATACACCCAGGACAGGGCGCCAATCTATCGCTGGGCACACACTCACACACACAGACGCACACACTCTATATGGGGCAATTTGGAGAATTCAATTAAGCTTGATTCAGACTGCAAGCTGGTCCCTACAGTTTAATAGTGAAGTCATATTGTATGGTTATAGTTATGGTTATGTTTGTGTTGTAGTTTTATTCCTTACAAAGCATAAAAACAAACCTGTGTGTGTGTGTTTTGTTTAAGACGCCGGGTAGCCTTGGAGCCTGAGATTCCTGGAGTGCAAGCAGAGAAGGAAAGAGAAGCAGCTCAGTAAGAAACACTTTAAAAAAAAAAAAAAAAAAAAAAAAAAAAAAATTCTTTAACCTCTGATTTCAACTGTAAATCAAACTGTGCTCAGTCAGATGTTTCAAATCAATTTTCTTCACTGTTTTGACATTAACCTGAGGCTGTATGTTTGCCCAGACTTGTATGAGCCAATATAGTACATGACATTACATTATTTTAGATTAATTGCCCAAACCACGGAGCTTCCTTGTAGTAGGGGTGCGAATCTCTCAGTGTCTGGCGATTCGATTCCGACTTTTGAGGTCACGATTCGATTCAGAATCGATTTTCAAGGTCACGATTTTTTCAGTTCAAATGGTCTTTAAATTTTGTTTAAATGATGTGATTGACAAGATGAAATGACAATGGAAACTAAAATAGAACATTTATTTAAAACAATACTTTCAGATTCCTTCCTGTATCAAATATTTTTCTTCATTCATTCATTATCTCCTGCTTCATCCTCTATTAGGGTCGTGGTGGGGTTCCCCATGCCCATCCAGGGGAGAACGTCTCGGGCGCTGGGCAGATAGACCCAGGACAGGGCGTCAATCCATCGCTGGACACACTCACTCAATTTTGAGAATTCAATTGACTTCACCAATGTTTTTGGACTGTGGGAGGAAACCGGAGAACCCGGAGGAAACCCACGCAGACACAGGGAGAACATGGAAACTCCACCCAGATGGGGATTCGAACCTGGAATCCCTAGCGCTGAGAGGCGAACGTGCTAACCACTAAGCCACCGTGCCGCCCTTGTTCTTCATATTATATTTATACAACAATAGAATTGCGTTAAATTGGCTTTTTCTTACATAAAAAACATCTATCAATGAACAAATAATTCAAAATTTATTAATATAAAAGTTTACCATGGTGCATTAACCTTTAATCAAAACTAAAAGACAGACTTTACAGTCAGAGTGACTTTAGATTCTGAAAATCTTTAAAACTTAACCTTAAAAATAAAATCCATACTTCAGTCTTTTTAACTATATTGCACCAACATGTGCTACATTTTCAAAACTTAACCTTAAATATTAAATATATTAGCTTCTTTTATCTCTGGGTGACGTTGCGCCAAACGGGCTCGTGCATTTGTCGTATTTCTAAAGTACCTCAATTTCATTTCACCCTTGAGCCAAACACTGGATTTTGATGGCGATGGGGGGGCTGAATCCCGTCCTCCCCCTGCTCCATGCTTCCCTGCCTCCATTCAGACAACGGGAGCTGGTTAACAAGCGTGCTGTACGGTGGCCGAGCGGATATCTAATGCGATATGCAGTAAGCTCGGGAGGGGGCGCCAAAAAAAAAAACTTAAACACATTTAAAAAAAATTCGATTCTTGGGCATTTTGAATCAATTCCGAATCGCCAGGACTACGAATCGTGATTCTTTGACGAATCGATTTTTTTCAGCACCCCTACCTTGTACTGTAGTATTACGATCAGGATTGGTTTGCAACTGTTTTGCAATAACTGTATTATAACTGACTGTCTCAACATGGCTGTGCTTTTCTTGGGTTTGTAGGTGCCTTGAGTTTATGTTGAAGAGTGGGGCCACCGCGTCACTGAAGGACAAGCAGGGCTACAGCGCCGTTCACTATGCTGCTGCATACGGCCATCGCCGCTCCTTAAAACTGGTAATGAACATTTACAACATTCCGTAGAGTACAAACACCATGGTTTTAGCTTAATCTCTGATTATGGAACCTCAAGTAAGAGGTTGCCAGGTCTGATCATTATAAAAATCTTCATTAGGGGTGTTTAAAGTTTGGACACTAAGTTAATTCCAGTTTTGACGGACCAACCGTATATGTATATGTTGTGCATGAAACCAAGCGTTGGTAATACACTGAGCAGAGTCTGAGTCTGTTTGCAAAGTTATCTTTTGCTGGCTGGACTGGAGTTAGAATTACTGTGTGTGGGAAGGGTTTATGAAGCCATAAACATATAAATAATATAACGTTGCTGCATTGTGTGGTCTCTGGAACTTTAACGCTGTGATGGGGATTAGTGGACATGCTCATTGCTTCAGTAATAAATTAGTTCTGTCTGAATTCACAGCTTGGAGAGGAGGATTAAATATGCACTTTAACTCATAAAATGTAGGTTTAGTTAAGTTAGTGTCAAAAGTTGCAGAGTTTAATTGTTTTTATAAGCTCTGGTTATCAATGTGGATTATTTTGCCCCCCCCAGCGCTGCTGTCAATACAGCGTACCGTTACACCACTAACCTTCCATCCTTCCATCCATTCATCCATTATCTTCCACTTTATCCTCTATTAGGGTCCAGGGGAGAATGTCTCAGGCGCTGGGCAGATACACCCAGGACAGGACACCAATCTATCCCTGGACACACTCACTGACACATACACAATCTATATGGAGAATTCAATTGTCCTTGATCCATGTTTTTGGACTGTGGGAGGAAACCGGAGAACCCGGAGGAAACCCACGCGGACACGGGGAGAACATGGAAACTCCACCCAGATTGGGATTCAAACCGGGAATCCCTAGTGCTGAGAGGAGAACATGCTAATCACTAAGCCACCGTGGCGCCCACCCCTAACCTTCATGTATAGAAACAATTTATACATACAACCTATAGAAACCTGTATAATGATGGTGTCAGTGTCAGTTAATGTTTTTTGATTTATCTTTTGTTTTTCAAGCTTCTGGAAAGAGAGGAGAACCAGCAGATGGAGGAGGAGACCTCCAGCACCAGGAGTCCACTGCATCTAGCGGTAAGTCACACCAGAATTTTTGGTATTTGTACCACAAACCTATATTTAATTTACCCTCAAGGCAAGATCTCGATTATAATGGGATACATTCAAGGTCAATTGAATGCTCTAAATTGCCCCATATTGAGTATGTTTGTCTGTGTGCCCAGCGATAGATGGGTGTCTTTGCCCAGCGCCCGAAATGTTCTCCCCTGGATGGGTATGGGGAACCCCCCACGACCCTAATAGAGGATAAAGTGGAAGATAATGGATGGATAACAAGCCAAAAATCTTGGACCAATGTCCGAGAACTTATATTGAATAATACGTGCCTTGCTCTTGGCAATTTATTGTATTATTCTTGAAGTTTACTACCCCTGATGAGGGTAATAATGGTTTTACTTGGAACATGTGCCGTTTTAACTCTTTAGTGATGGTTTTGTAGCGCCTTCCAGTGATGAACATCAACAACTTTTCTCAGGTTCTCAAAAATATCTTTGGGTTGAGCTATTATACACTATACAGGATGATATAGCATATCGAAATGTGGGTGTGTGTGTAATATATATATATATATATATTCATTCATTGTCTCCCGCTTTATCCTCTAGTAGGGTCGCGGTAGGGTTCCCCATGCCCATCCAGGGGAGAAGGTTTCGGGCGCTGGGCAGAAACACCCAGGACAGGACGCCAATCCATCGCTGGGCACACACTCACTCACACAGACACACTCTATATGGGGCAATTTGGAGAATTCAATTGACTTGATCCATGTTTTTGAACTATGGGAGGAAACCGGAGAACCCGGAGGAAACCCACACGGACACGGGGAGAACATGGGAACTCCACCCAGTTTGGGATATGAACCGGGAATCCCTAGTGCGGAGAGGAGAACATATATAGGGCGGCCCGGTGGCTTAGTGGTTAGCACGTTCTCCTCTCAGCGCTAGGGATTCCCGGTTCGAATCCCCATCTGGGTGGAGTTTCCATGTTCTCCCCGTGTCCGCGTGAGTTTCCTCCGGGTTCTCCGGTTTCCTCCCACAGTCCAAAAACATGGATCAAGTCAATTGAATTCTCAAAATTGCCCCATATAGAGTGTGTCTGTGTGAGTGTGTGCCCAGCGATGGATTGGCGCCCTGTCCTGGGTCTATCTGCCCAGCGCCCGAGACGTTTTCCCCTGGATGGGCATGGGGAACCCCACCGCGACCCTAATAGAGGATAAAGCGGGAGATAATGAATGAATGAATGAATATATATATA
This sequence comes from Corydoras maculifer, assembly GCA_019802435.1. Taxonomy (NCBI): domain Eukaryota; kingdom Metazoa; phylum Chordata; class Actinopteri; order Siluriformes; family Callichthyidae; genus Corydoras; species Corydoras maculifer. Next base: position 186,603 of record JAFMOD010000447.1, read on the forward strand.
TACATACGATATAATGTATTACATGATGTGAGTGTTTGCTGTCGCAGGCGTACCATGGGCACACTGAAGCACTGGAGGTGCTGTTGCAAGTCCAGCATGATGTGGATCAGGGTGACGAGGTGGGTCGCACAGCTCTGGCTCTTGCAGCGCTCAGGGGCCACACCGACTGTGTCCTCACTCTGCTGAACCACGGGGCCTCACCTCACTGCCGGGACAAACTCCGAGGACGGACGCCTGTCCACCTCGCAGGTGAGCTTTTTTTCATCGATGCTTTTAGCTCAGTCATGTCCAATGAACGCCTACGGGCCAATCGCAAACGTCTTTATGGCTGATACTTGCTGAAAAACTAAATCATAATTTATTATAAAGCAATGCGCATGTACAGTAATCAGTCACATATCGCGGGGGTTACGTTTCTGAGATCCCACGATGTAGCAGCATTGTAGTATTTATATGTTTAAAGCCTTATAAACTTTCCCGCACTCATATAAACACTTCACATGCTATTAAACACTAAAACCTATGATATTATCCATCTATCCATTATCTCCCGCTTTATCCTCTATTAGGGTCGCGGTGGGGTTCCTCATGCCCATGCAGCGGAAAACGTCTCGGGCGCTCAGCAGATACACCCAGGACAGGGCACCAATCCATCACTGGACACACACTCACTCACACAGACACACTCTATATGGGGCAATTTGAAGGGGAAACCCACACAGACACCTGAGAACATGGAAACTCCACCCAGATTGGGATTCGAACCGGGAATTCCTAGCGCTGAGAGAACATGCCAACCACTAAGCCACCTATGGGAATTATGTAATGTATATATAGTGGCCATATATATGTATATATATGGCCAAATCTCTGATATATAATTAAATATATTAAAGAAACAAACCCGCAGTATTGTGAGATAACACACATATAACACAATAAGCCTCGAGAAGTGATCAGTGGAGTTTCAGGCATTTATTAAAATAAAATGATTTATCTTAAATATGATTGACTGTGCTGTTTGTTTGGCACACGGGCCGATCCCAAACGGCCCGCGACTTCGGTCTTTATGGCTGATATTTATGACTTGCTAGCATTTTTGTCAGAAAAAAAAAATCATAATTTATTATAAAGCTATGAGCACGTACAGTAATCCGTCTCATATCGCGGGGATTAGGTTCCAGAGATTGCACGATGTAGCGGCATTATAATTATTGTATTACTATGTTTAAAGCCACATAAACTCTCTCGCACTTATATAAACACTTCACATGCTATTAAACCTATGGCATATGATGTAACGTATATAGTGCAAAATGCCACTATATGGCCAAAACTCTGATTTAGAATTAGATATAATAAAGAAACAAACTGTGGGATAGTGTGAGATAACACACTTAGCCACAAGAAGTGATCAGTGATGTGCTCAGTTGAGATCTAGGCATTTAATAAAATAAAATGATTTATCTTAAATATCATTGTGTAAGCAGGGCGGCACGGTGCCTTAGTGGTTAGCATGTTCTCCTGTCAGCGCTGGGGATTCCCGGTTCGAATCCCAATGTGGGTGCAGTTTCCATGTTCTCTCCGCGTCCACATGGGTTTCCTCCGGGTTCTCCGGTTTCCTCCCACAGTCCAAAAACATGGATCAAGTCAATTAAATTCTCCAAATTGTGTGTGTCCAGTGATAGATTGGCGTCCTGTCCTGGGTGTATCTGCCCAGCGCCCAAGACGTTCTCCCCTGGATGGGCATGGGGAACCCCCCCCCCCCCCCGCAACCCTAATAAAGGATAAAAGCGGAAGATAATGAATGAATGATTGACCGAGCCGTTTGTCCTGCCCACTAGCCGATCCCAAACGGCCCACAGCTTTAGTTTTATAATGTGTTATTTGTGGCTCACTGTCAGAATAAAGAAATCTTAATTTTTTTAAAAATATAATTCCGCTTTTTGCCACCTGATGGCAACATTTTAATACTTTCTGTTTTTAGCTCCATAGCACAGAGAATTCCATTTAAAGATAAATGTGTAGACATTTAGAGGCCGCTAGGGGGCAGTAGTCTGGGATAAAAGCACCAATGCATCTGACACCACTACTAATTTTACTGAGAGACGTTAACGACAGCATGAACATGAGGAGCTGCATGATGTTAAATTAAAATTTCTTAAATTTAAGGTATTCTAAACAAATTTTCATTCATTATCTCCCGCTTTATCCTCTATTAGGGTCGCGGTGGGGTTCCCCATGCCCATCCAGGGGAGAACGTCTCGGGCGCTGGGCAGATAGACCCAGGACAGGATGCCAATCCATCGCTGGGCACACAAAATTATTATTAAATATATAGTTATTTTTAAAATTCTAATAACTCAGCATTATAAAACAATTTTCATTGTCACAGTAACCTTTATGTTTTAAATGGCTATGTAACCGAGTAAGCCACTTAGACGTGAACAACCCTAAAAACACCATTTTTTCGTATCTGGAGTATCAGACAACATTAAACAAACTCACTCACTCACACAGACACACTCTATATGGGGCAATTTTTGAGAATTTAATTAACTTGATCCATGTTTTTGGACTGTGGGAGGAAACCGGAGAACCCGGAGGAAACCCACGCAGACATGGGGAGAACATGAAAACTCCACCCATATGGGGATTCGAACCGGGAATCCCTAGCACTGAGAGGAGAACATGCCAACCACTAAGCCACCGTGCTGCCGGTATTCTAAACAGTTTGTTTAATGTTGTCTGATACTCCAGATACGAAAGAATTGTGTTTTTAGGGTTGTTCACGTCTGAGTTGCTTATACTCGGTTACATAGCGATTTAAAACATAAAGGTTACTGTGATGATGAAAATTGTTTTATAATGCTGAGTTATTAGAATTTTAAAAATAACTATATATTTAATATATATATATATATTTTTGGCCACCTTTTCTAAAAATTAGACACACTTGTCTTGGGTAAATGTAATCGAAATCTAACAATGATTAATAAATCACTGAATGGAGCTCTCCTTATCTTTTAGTGATGAATGGCCATACATCCTGCGTGCGCCTCCTGCTGGAAGAGTCTGACATTTCAGATCTGGTGGATGCGGCGGATTCTCAGGGACAGTGAGTCACCCAGCATCCTGTGTGCCATCATTACACTTTTGTTTGGTCAACACTAAGTATAGACAACATTAAGTATAAAAAAAATAATATATAATAATAATAACAAAAAGTATAGTATAGAAAGTATAGGTAACATTAAGTATAGAAATAGCTGCAGAGTGGATTATTATTAAGGGTTAAGTGATGTCACTGATCATTTAATCAACCATCTATCTTCCACTTTAGCCCCTACTAGGGAGATGGGGTGGGGGGGTTCATGCCTATCCGGGAAACCACTGTTTGCTGCCAATTAATTGCTGGACACACACTTATTCATATAGACCAGTCCTTCTGAAATAAACAGTGCGGTGCCTGGGGGGGGCGCATAACAAGATAGCAAGTGATATTAAGTGTACTGAACAAACCCTCAAGAGACATTCATTCATTCATTATCTCCCACTTATCCTCTATTAGGCTCGCGGTGGGGTTCCCCATGCCCATCCAGGGGAGAAAGTCTCGGGCGCTGGGCAGATAGACCCAGGACAGGGCGCCAATCCATCGCTGGGCACACACTCACTCACACAGACACACTCTATAGGGGGCAATTTTGAGAATTCAATTATCTTGATCCATGTTTTTGGAATGTGGGAGGAAACCGGAGAACCCGGAGGAAACCCACGCAGACACGGGGAGAACATGGAAACTCCACCCAGATGGAGATTCGAACCGGGAATCCCTAGCGCTGAGAGGCGAACGTGCTAACCACTAAGCCACCGTGCCGCCCCTCAAGAGACAACATGGAAAAATATTTAACAGGGATGGCGGAGAGAAAGGCGGAGGGAGACGAAGATAATGAGAGCAACAAAAGTCAACCGAAAACTAAAACGAGGAAATATGATGAAGCGTATGTAGCGCTTGGCTTCACTGTAACTGAGGTGGAGACGAAGAAAGACCGGTGTGTCTTCTGTGTCTTAAAATGTTGGCAGCGGACAGGGTGAAGCCAAATAAATGAAGGCGTCACTTAAAGACATTACACCCCAATCACGCTGATAACCGCTTGAGCTTTTTAATCGATAACATGACGAGTAGAGCCAGCGATCATCCCGCTTTATGAAAACTACTTCAGAAAAGCTGTGCACTCCAAATTTAATTTAATTTAATTGTAAATAAAAAAAAACAGCACAAATTGTATTCATTTTTGTTTTGTAGGTTAAGGTGTTAATATATTGAGCTCCTGAACTAATGTTGCTGATGAATTAGAATTTATTATTATTTATTGATTTGATTTCATTTCATTTTGCAGTATCACATGGCAGTCGGTTCAAAAATGTTTCTCGTTTAATTAAGGATTTCATTCGTTTCTGTTACAAACTCAAAAACAAAGTTAATCAAATGATTCTGTTCTAAGTTGATCTAGATTTCTTTCTTTATTGTTAATAAGGATACATTCTTATAAAAGAGGTGTACTTAGAACAAATTTATAGACAAATGACACCACAGTGGGTGTGTAAAAATACTTTAAAAATACGAGTGTGTGTGCGTGCGTGTGTGTGGGTGGGGGCGCAAAATGTTTTCTTCCTCCTAGGGGGGGCTTAACAGAACATAATTGAGAATCACTGATATAGACACACACACTCAGACATAATGGGGGCAATATAGAGCAGCCAGTTCATCTTGAATCCATGTGGGAGGACTGCGAGAGCCATAGACACAGAGAGAACATGCAAACTTCACCCTAGATTAATAAAGGCCCTTTTTGCACAGAACCCTGGCCTGACCTCAATCACATCGAACACATTAGAGCTGAAATAAAACATAAAACAAGATCGGGGGCCAGGTCCTTACATCAGTGTCTGACCTCACAAATTTGGTTAAATGGGCAAAAAGTTCCAATAGTGCACAACGAAATCTTAAAGAGTAGAATCCTATATAGTTACAAAGAAAGGAACCGTCTTGGCATGAAATGTCCTAAAAGCAACAGAAGGTGTGATGATGGGGCAATCATGGGCTTGTGGGGAGATATCAGAGATTAAGGTAAAACTACTCTGGTTGTTCTCTATAGAACCAGCCTTGTGACCTGAAGGTTCCCGGTTCGGCTCCCGATCCCACCAACCGTGGCTGTAGTGCCATTGGGCAAGGCACCTAACCCCAATTGCTCTCAGGTGCTGTATTTAAGGCTGCCCTCCGCTCCAGGCGTGTGTGTGTTTCACTGCATGGATGGGTTAAATGTGGGGGCAAACTTCTCTGTGTGTATGTACAGCGGGCAAATAAATAATAAAAAAATTAGAACAGTAGGTGTCACAATGCTTTTTCATATAGTGTACGTTCATGAGGGATGTGGAGATCCTAACGTGGGGTGGGTATATTGTTTTAGGACTCCCCTGATGCTGGCAGTGCTCGGGGGTCATGTGGATGCTGTGGCTTTGCTGTTGGAGGCTGACGCCAACGTGAATACTGCAGACAATCAGGGATTCACTGCACTGCATTTAGGGGTAAGTGCTCAGATCACTATCCATCCATCCATTATCTTCTGCTTTATCCTCTACTAGGGTGGTGGTGGGTGGGGGGGGGTCCCATGACCATCCAGGGGAGAACGTTTCGGGCGCTGGGCAGATACACCCAGGACAAGGCGCCAATTTTTTGCTGGGCACACACTCACAGACACAGATAAACTCTATATGGGGCAATTTTGGAGAATCCAATTGATTTGATCCATGTTTTTGGACTGTGGGAGGAAACCCGAGAACCCGGAGGAAACCCACGGGGACACGGGGAGAACATGGAACCTCCACCCATAATGGATTAGAACCGGGAATCCCTAGTGCTGAGAGGAGAACATGCCAACCACTAAGCCACCGTGCTGCCCGACCATCCATCCATCCATTATCTTCCCTCTATTAGGGTCGAGGGGGGGTTCCCCATGCCCATTCAACGTTTCGGGCGCTGGACAGATACACCCAGGACAGGGCGCCAATCGATCACTGGGCACACACTCACTGGGGGGGGGGGGGGGGGGGGGGGGGGGGGGGGGGGGGGGGGGGGGGGGGGGGGGGGGGGGGGGGGGGGGGGGGGGGGGGGGGGGGGGGGGGGGGGGGGGGAAGCAAAAAAAAAAAAAAAAAAAAAAAAAAAAAAAGGCGGGACTAAAATTGAGGCGAGCTCCACACCCGACTCGAGTTGCACCTTAGCTGAAAACCCCTGTAAGCATGCCATGCTAAGTGTAGCTTAGGTTAGAGGACCGCGAGAGGAAATGACACACACTGCTTCACTCAAAGCAATGTGTGGGAGGAGTTTGGGTTCCTGTGATTGACAGCAGTGCAGGGGGATAGATTTTGTGAGGTATTTTTGTGGAAACATTTAGAACCTGCTAATGCATCCATCCATCATCTTCTGCTTTATCCTCTACTAGGGTTGCGGGGGGTTCTCCATGCCCATCCAGGGGAGAACGTTTTGGGTGCTGGGCAGATGCAGGGTATCAATCCATCGCTGGGCACACACTCACTCACACAAACACACTCTATATGGGGCAATTTGGAGAACTCAATTGACCTTGATCCCTGTTTTTGGACTGTGGGAGGAAACCGGAGAACCCAGAGGAAACCCACGCGGACATGGGGGAACATGGAAACTCCACCCAGATTGGGATTCGAACCTAGAATCCGTAGCACTGAAAGGAGAACATGCTCACCACTAACCCCTGCTAATGCATATTTAGCAAAATCATCCACCGATAACCAGAGCTCATTAAAACACTGCAGCCCAACCTTTAATCTCCACAACTTTTACACTAATTTGACTAAAGCTACGATTTATTTTGTGAGTTAATGTGTGTACACTTAATCCTCCCCTCCTGAGATGTGAAATCAGACAGAACAAATCCATTATTGAAGCAATGAGCATGTACAGTAACCCCTCACATATCGCGGGGGTTACGTTTCAGCGACCCCGTGATGTACCAGCATTACTATTATTTCTAGGCGGCACGGTGGCATAGTGGTTAGCACGTTCGCCTCTTAGCTCTAGTGATTTCTGGTTCGAATCCCCATCTGGGTGGAGTTTCCATGTTCTCCCCGTGTCCGCATGAGTTTCCTCCGGGTTCTCCGGTTTCCTCCCACAGGACGCCCTGTCCTGAGTGTATCTGCCCAGCGCCCGAAACGTTCTTCCCTGGATGGGCATGGGGAACCCCCCCGTGACCCTAATAGAGGATAAAGCAGAAGATAATGAATGAATGAATATTATTTCTATGTTTAAGGCATCATAAACCCATCATATGCTTTTAACATAAAAATACACAATTTTGTAACATTTAAAGCATGAAATTCTGCAGTACAGCCCAAAATCTGATACAGAATTAAAAATATAAGTAAAAAAAACAACCCACTGCGAGAAGTGATCCGTGGTATGCTCATTAAATCGAAAAGAATTTATCTTAACTATGATTGGCTGAGCCGTTTGTCCAGCCGTGTGATTATTGACATCCTCACCTCATCCTTCTCTTTCTTAGTTGCTGTTCGGTCAGGAGGAGAGTGTGCATTGTCTGTTGGAGCAGGAGGCCTCCGTGTGGGTGGAGGATCGACGGGGGCGTTCAGCCCTCCACATGGCGGCGGCGAGGGGTCACTCGCCTTGTCTGAGTGAATTGCTGAGCATTGCGTGTGGAGAATCGGGCGTCCCACCGCTACTCGATCGCCATGGATACACACCCCTTCACTGGGCCTGCTATAATGGTCAGTTGCAAAAGCAAATTTAACTTAATGTTACTAAAGGAAGAGGTTGTGGGGTCTGGTTATAATTTATCATAGCAGTATGAAGGTCAATGATATATTTTTTTTTTTTATGGGTTACTTATTGTGCATATTTTTCCTTTAGTGCTTTAATGACTTCCCTTTATTTATTCCAGGACACAGAGCCATGTTATTAAATGAAATTGTCTTTCAATGAATTGAATTTATTTATATAGCGCTTTTTACAACATGGAAAACATGTAAACTCCAGCCAGATTGGGATTCGAACCTGTATCAATCCATCCATCTTATTCCGCTTTATCCTCTATTAGGGTCGCGGGGGGGTCCCCATGCCCATCCAGGGGAGAACATTTCAGGCGCTGGGTAGATACACCCAGGACAGGGCGTCATTCTATAACTGGATACACTCACTCACACAAACACACTCTAAATGGGGCAATTTGGAGAATTCAGTTGACCTTGATCCATGTTTTTGGACTGTGCGAGGAAACTGGAGAACCCGGAGGTAACCCACGCGGACACGGGGAGGACATGGAAACTCCACCCAGATTGGGATTCGAATCTGTATCAATCCATCCATCCATTATCTTCCGCTTATCCTCTATAAGGGTCGCGGTGGGGTTCCCCATGCCCATCCAGGGGAGAACGTTTCGGGTACTGGACAGATACACCCAGGACAGGACACCAATCTATCACTGGACACACACTCACTCACACAGACACACTCTATATGGGGCAATTTGGAGAATTCAGTTGACCTTGATCCATGTTTTTGGACTGTGAGAGAAAACCCACGCAGAAACGGGGAGAACATGGAAACTCCATGTTCTGAATTCGAACCTGAATCCCTAGTGCTGAGAGGAGAACATGCTAACCACTAAGCCAGCGTGCCGCCCTCGTATTCAAAAGTCCATTTTTCAAAATTAACTCCATATCGGTTCAGAGAGGAGGCATGGTGGGGTAGTGGTTATCACGTTTGCCCCTCAGCGCTGGGGATCCAGTTTTGAATCCCAATCTGGATGGAGTTTCCACGTTCTTTCTGTGTCCGTGTCTTCCCCACAGTCCAAAAACATGGATTCAAGGTCAATTGAATGCTCTAAATTGCCCATGTAGAGTGTGTCTGTGTGAGTGAGTGTGTGTCCAGTGATAGATTGGCGTCCTGTCCTGGGTGTATCTGCCAAGCTCCCGTGGATTAAAGATTCATTGTTTCTTTTCAGGCCGGCACGGTGGCTTAGTGGTTGGCATGTTCTCTTCTCAGCACTAGGGATTCCCGGTTCGAATCCCCATCTGGGTGGAGTTTCCATGTTCTCCCCGTGTCCGTGTGGGTTTCCTCCGGGTTCTCCGGTTTCCTCCCACAGTCCAAAAACATGGATCATGTCAATTAAATTCTCAAAATTGCCCCATATAGAGTGTGTCTGTGTGAGTAAGTGTGTGCCCAGCGATGGATTGGCGTCCTGTCCTGGGTGTATCTGCCCAGCGCCCGAGACGTTCTCCCTTGGATGGGCATGGGGAACCCCACCGTGACCCTAATAGAGGATAAAAGCGGGAGATAATGAATGGATGAATGTTTCTTTACAGGTCATGAGTGCTGTGTGGAGGTTCTACTCGAGCAGAAAGCATGCCACGGTTTCGATGGGAATCCCTTCACGCCCCTGCACTGTGCTGTGTACGTTGTCTCCCAATCAGAATACTTTATTGATCCCTGAGGGGAATGTTATTTTGTTTCCACTATTTTTTCTATTTCCACTCTGATTGCTTTCTAATGCTGTTCATGTCTCCTGTAGGATCAATGACCACGAGTCATGTGCCACTCTTCTGTTGGAAGCTATGGGCTCTGAAATCGTAACCTGTAAAGACTCCAAGAACAGGTGTGCACAAATCTACACACTACACTACTTTAAAAATGCAAAATATCCATATGTGTGTGCAGTAGCTTTGTGTTTAGGGCATTGGGCTATCAATCAGAAGGTTGGGGGTTCAAATCCCAGGTCCACTAAAGTTACCAATGTGGGTCCTTGAGCAAGACCCTTAACCCTCATTGCTCCAGAGATGTTGTGATGAACCCTGTGCTCACCTTGTAGGTCACCTTGTAAAACGCCTGCTAAATGACCATTCATTCATTTATTATCTCCCGCTTTATCCTCTATTAGGATCGCGGTGGGGTTCCCCATGCCCATCCAGGGGAGAACGTCTCGTGCGCTGGGCAGATACACCCAGGACAGGGCGCCAATCCATCGCTGGGCACACACTCACTCACACAGACACACTCTATATGGGGCAATTTTTAAGAAATCAATTGACTTGATCCATGTTTTTGGACTGTGGGAGGAAACCGGAGAACCCGGAGGAAACCCACGCGGACACGGGGAGAACATGGAAACTTCACCCAGATGGGGATTCGAACCGGGAATCCCTAGTGCTGAGAGGAGAACATGCTAACCACTAAACCACCGTGCTGCTGCTAAATGACCAAATGTGATATAAAAGTATATGAAGCTATTAGATATTAGGGATAAAAATTCATCATTTTATGATGAAATAAAGAGTTTTAGAAGAGAACAAAATTAAGACAATGTAAGAAATTTTTTTCCCCTTTTTTTTGTTTTTTGTTTAATAACAGGAAAGAGGTGTTGGGCATGACGCGTAGTGGAGTACAGTTAGACCTCGTTCCTGTGACTACTTAAAAAATGCTAAATATTCATATGTGGGTGCGGTAACTCAGTGGTCAGGGTGTTGGGCTATCAATCTGAAGGTTGGGGGTTTAAATCCCAGGTCCACTGAAGTTACCAATGTTGGTCCTTGAGCAAGAACCTTAACCCTCATTGCTCCAGGGATGTTGTGATGAACCCTGTGCTCACCTTGTAAGTCGCTTTGGATAAAAGCGTCCAATAAATGACCAAATGGAAATGTAAATTTATGCACATCTTGAGTGTCTTATTGCTTATTTCAAACTGTTACAAACACACTATAATAAAAAAAAACTAAGTTTGATTCATAAATTAATTAATTAAAAACGAATGGTTACTTAACTGTTCTTCCGCGATGCCATCTAGTCCGGTTTTCAAAGTGAACGATTGCTGAGTAACAGGTTTGCAGTTTTGTGGTTTTCTAACCATCAAATACTGGCATCTTCAAGTTCAAGTCATTAATAGAGCGCTTTTTACAACAATACAATGTCACAAAGCAGCTTTACAGAATGTAAAGCCTTTAAACCGCCTTGAGCGGCCAGGCCATTACAGAATGCAGTTTATAAAAAACTTGGGGAAAATAATCATGTACCATAAAGGGAAATACAGAATAATATAAATAGGGAGCCGATTCCTTTCCTGAAGAGCACTAAATCCGTTTAGTAAATTGTGTAAATTTTTGATTACTACGAAAAAATATAGATTAATTTAATATCATTAAATTTAGATTGGCGGCACGGTGGCTTAGTGGTTAGCACGTTCGCCTCTCAGCGCTAGGGTTTCCTGGTTTGAATCCCCATCTAAGTGGAGTTTCCATGTTCTCCCCGTGTCTGCATGGTCAAGGTGAATAGAATTCTCCAAATTTCCCCATATAGAGTGTGTCTGTGTGAGTGAGTGTGTGCCCAGTGATAGATTGGCGTCCTGTCCTGGGGAACCCCCCCCCCCCCCCACGACCCTAATAGAGGATAAAGCGGAAGAAAATGGATGGATGGATACAATGCAGATTAATATAAACATCGAGTCAATTCTTGATGAGCACTAAGCTGTAACTCCATTACTCTGTGAACGATGTTTCTTTAAAAAATGGACACGATTAGATCAGGGAAGACCAATTTAAAAAATCATTTTATTTTTAAATAAACATTTCTAAATGAAATATTTATTTCCTTTTATTACAGTGTGTTTGTAACCATTTTATGTAATCAATAAGGCATTTGAGGAAAGAAATGCAATGGCGGGCAATGGTTAGCATGTTCTCCTCTCAGCACTTGGGAATCCCGGTTCAAATCCCAATCTGGGTGGAGTTTCCATGTTCTCCCCGTGTCCGCGTGGGTTTCCTCCGGGTTCTCCGGTTTCCTCCCACAGTCCAAAAACATGGATCAAGGTCAATTGAATGCTCCAAATTGCCCCATATAGAGTGTGTTTGTGTGAGTGAGAGTGAGCCCAGCGATATATTGGCGCCCTGTGCTGGGTGTCTCTGCCCAGCGCCCAAAACATTCTCCCCTGGATGGGCATGGGGACCCCCCCCCCCCACGAGCCTAGTAGAGGATAACGTAGAAGATAATGGATGGATGGAAATGCAATGGCACTTCGCTTTAAATTGGGCTGAACAGCACTTATTTCTCATGATTTATTCACAATAATGCACAACCTTACATATAATATCATAATAATAGCAGATTAATTTATTGGTGTTAAATGTGCCATTGCTTTTTTAAACAAATCACGTAATATATTTACATAGAGTTTTACCTAAAATGGTAAATTTAGTAAATAAATAGTACCGGTGCATTCAAATATACAAAAGCTGCGATTCCTCTGGAAGAGGGTCAGTTAAACTTAGGTTCTCACACATTTGCGCTGTGTCATTGTGTTTCGCAGTGGTCACTGTATCTCACTTGGCTTTTTTCAGGACGCCTCTTCACGCCGCCGCATTTGCTGGTCATCTAGATTGTGTTCAGTTGCTTCTCACGCACGATGCTCCTGTGGATGCTGTGGACGAGTCGGGCCGCACGGCACTCATGATGGCGGGAGAAAGGGGAGCAACAGAAGTCATAGGTATAGTACGGGATTTTCTTCATGATAGAGCTCATGGCTTTGTTGGCAAACTGCTAATTGTGTGTGTGTGTGTGTGTATATACAGAAGCTCTATTCAGCAGTGCCAACGCGGACTTAAGTTTAACAGACCAAAAAGGCAACACTGCCCTACATCTTGCCTGCAGTAGTGTGAGTTTTATTTTTTTATCAATTAAATTACATTACACATACACGGTGGCTTAGTGATTAGCATGTTCTTCTCTCAGCGCTAGGGATTACCGACTCGACTTCCAATCTGGGTGGAGTTTCCATGTTCTCCCCGTGTCCGCGTGGGTTTCCTCTGGGTTCTCCGGTTTCCTCCCACAGTCCAAAAACATGGATCAAGGTCAATTGAATTCTCCAAAATTGCCCCATATAGAGTGTATCTGTGTGAGTGAGTGAGAGTCAGTGATAGATTGGCGCTCTGTCCTGGGTCTATCTGTCCAGCACCTGAAACATTCTCCCCTTAATGGAAATGGGGAACCCCCCCCCCCCACGATCCTAATAGAGGATAAAGCAGAAGATAATGGATGGATGGATATTTTTTTTTACGTAACTCTGAACTACGGTTACATACATACTTACACATCCATTCATCCATTATCTTCCGCTTTATCCTATATTAGGGTCGGGGGGGGTTCCCATGCCCATCCAGGGGAGAACGTCTCGGGCGCTGGGCAGATACACCCAGGACAGGATGCTAGTCTATCACTGGACACACTCACTCACACAGACACACTCTATATGGGGCAATTTGGAGAATTCAGTTGACTTGGTCCATGTTTTTGGACTGTGGGAGGTAACCGGAGAACCTGCAAAAAACCCACCCGGACACGGGGAGAACATGGAAACTTCGAACCGGGAATCCCTAGCGCTGAGAGAACATGTTAACCACTAAGCCACCATTCTAATGGGTTCCCCATGCCCATCCTAGGACAAATACACCCAGGACAGGGCGCCAATGTATACCTGGACACACACTCGGACTCACACACACTGTATAGTGGCCAAACTTTGCTGAAATTATGTATTCTATCTATGTATCTATACACCTATAGTACCTTAGTGGTTTACTTGTGTTTGTATTTTCTTTCCACAGGGAAATGAAGAGTGCGCTCTGCTTATTTTAGAGAAACTTCCCGATGCAGCACTCATCAATGCCAGCAATGCAGCACTCCAGACGTGAGTGGAAACTCCACCCGCACTACCTTTAGAGAAATCTGGTGCTTTGCACGTTCACTTTGAGTTCACACTTGTTCGTTGTGTTTTTTTCCGGCCGCACGCCAGTCCCCTTCACCTTGCAGCGCGCAGCGGGCTGAAGCGGACCGTGCAGGAGTTGTTGGCTCGCGGTGCCAGTGTGCAGCAGCTGGATGAGAATGGTGCGTGCACATGAACAGTGCCTGCTGCTGATTGGCTGTAGAGCCCGAGCGCCGAATGCCGTTCTGCTGCTTGTGTGTCTTTTCTATTCCCAAAACAAACTTTGCTTTGCTTTGTACGTACGAGGCCTGGTATAATAGTGAAATTTAATAGTCTTTATAGTAATATACGCTCACCGGCCATTTTATTAGGTACAGCTCATTGGTTCTCCACTTACCATATATGGGCTTTGTATTTCTAGGGGTATATTTTGTAGTATCGATTCCTTGCCATACCCAAATGTTCTCTGATGATCAGGACCCCACAGAGCAGGTTTTATTAGGGTGATGGATGATGAGTGGATCAGACCTCTTGGTGGACTGTTCTCTGTCCAGCAGCACTGCTGTGTCTGATCCACTCATGTACAGCACACCACAATGTCAGTATCACCGTAGTGAAGAAGATTATTCACCACCCTAATACCTCCTGTGATGATCTTCTGACCATTGGAGAACATACTAAAGCAACTAAGAGTATGTAAAAAATACAGAATGTAACTGTAGAACTATAGAGTACATCTATATGATCAGTGGAACTGAAAAAACAGACCGTGAGTGAATGCTTGAGGAGGTGCAACTAATAAAATGTCCGGTGAGCGTCTATACAGAAAGGCTATTAAGAAATAATTAAGATGTCAACTATAATAGCTTGAATTTCTGTATTGAATATCATAGTTTTAGAAAAATTAATTAACATGGCTGTTTTATTAAGTCCCATTGCTCCTGGTGTGTACTAAAGCTATAGGCACAAGAGGGCGTTCATTATTGTGAATAAATCACATGAAAGAGGTGTTGTTAGTCACGATGTATTGTGGTGTACAGTTACACCTCTTTTATGTGATTTATTCACAATAATACACAACGTCATGTGCTTTATTGCTTATAAAACGGTCACAATCACACTGTTTAAAAAAAAAAAAAAAAAATGTAATCTAGTCCAGTTTTTAAAGTAAACGCTGATTGCTGAGTAACAGGATACCGGTTTCTGAAACAACAAAATTTTAACATCTAGAGGCTAAAATACAGAACGCATTTACTAAAAAACATCTGAAAAATATTCTATAGTATTTCACGTATCGATACAAATCTGAAGCACTCAGAGGTGTGTGTTATTGTCAGTTAATGTCACGGCTGGGCAAAGAGCTCAGCCAATCAGATTTAAGGACCGGAACTACCCGGTTTTATAAAAGCAATAAGGCAGGAGAGGGCATGCATTATTGTAAATAAATCATGTGTCACTAGGCATGAAGCCCGCTTGTGCCTTATTGCTTTTAGAAAATGGTTACAAACACACTATAATAAAAAAATACAAGGTTTGATTCATAAACTAATTTATTAAAAGAAAAAATATTAACTGGTCTAATCTAGTCCAGTTTTTAAAGTAACACTGATTTCTAAGTAACAGGATACTGGTTTCTCTAAGAGAAAAATATTGCAATTAAGTGGCCAGATTACAGAACACAATTTATAAATGACAGTCGCAGGAAACTGTATGAAATTAATCTGTATTTCTATTAATAGTACTTATTTTACAATAATGTATTGTATATCACACATTGATATGAATGTGAGGCGCTCAGAGGTGTGTGTTAGTGTTAATGTCACAGCTGGACTTACGGCTCAGCCAATCAGATTTAAGGACCCGAACTACACACATATGTATGTGTGTGTGTGTGTATATATATATATATATATATATATATATATATATATATATATATATATATATATATATATATATATATATATATTAATTCATTTAATTCATTATCTCCAGCTTATCCTCTATTAGGGTCACGGGTTCCCCATGCCCATCCAGGGGAGAACATCTCGGGCGCTGGGCAGATAGACCCAGGACAGGGCGCCAATCCATCGCTGGGCACACACTCACTCACACAGACACACTCTATATGGGGCAATTTTTGAGAATTCAATTAACTTGATCCATGTTTTTGGACTGTGGGAGGAAACCGGAGAACCCGGAGGAAACCCACGCAGACACGGGGAGAACATGGAAACTTCACCCAGATGGAGATTCGAACCGGGAATCCCTAGTGCTGAGAGGCGAACGTGCTAACCACTAAGCCACCGTGCCGCCCTATATATATATATATATATATATATATATATATATATATATAAACACACACACACAATAATAAATATATTTTACAGACATATATATATATATATATATATATATATATATATATATATATTTTTTTTTTTTAATTCATATTCTACTGAACCAATCAAAAAAGGCCATCCAGATGCCAGTGCTGTGCAGTGTGTCTGTGTGCCTCCCTCCCCTCGACCCTGTCCGTCTGCATGTCTGGTTTGCAATAACAGAATGAAACTCTGTCCCCACCCTCCTTCCCACCGCCGTGTCACTCTCCCATTGCCATCCTCCTCCTGTCTCGTCTCTCCCCGTCTCTCCTTTTTTAGGTCTCACTCCCGCTTTGGCTTGTGCTCCTAGCAAGGAAGTGGCCGAATGCCTGGCTCTCATTCTGGCTACCATGATGCCTTTCTGCTCCCCTTGCAGCTCCGGCACTCCCTCCCCAGGTACCCTGTTGAAGTCCTTGCCCGGCCAAGCCAAGAGCCCCCGCAGCCTCCGCGAGCCCACCAGCGAGGGTGCCACCGACTCCGACTCGGAGACGTTTTGATCAGCTGCTCTCCCTGGAGGCTCGCATCCATCCTTAACGTTCTGACAGCACTTAACCTCGTGGAAGCTCACTGAAGTCTAGTGACTGCGTTCTATTCTGTGGCTAAAGATATTTTCAAAAGGTGGAAAGATTGTTGTGCGAGTCGCGAAGCTCCGTCAAGCCATTTAAATCTCAAGCTCAATCTTCAACTTAATCTTAATTCTACAACACCTCCATGTTTTCACCACAAATTTGTTTCATGTAAATGCATTATTAAGCTTTTCTTTTGTTGCCCCACTCGA
>JAFMOD010000447.1:208560-235211 GCA_019802435.1 Corydoras maculifer
AGCGTGAACTCGGTGCACAACCACCCACCTGCGCCATCTTGCGCCCGTAGAACAGGTTCTCCATCACAAGCAGATCGAGCTTCTTCTCCGTGTTGTTCTGCGAGTTCTTGTATCCGATACGATAGACTCCCAGAATCTTTGCGAGGGCCGTAGGCCGCTGGCAGAGGGAGGACATGACGATCAGTGATCCGCTTGATATGGAATGCAATGAACTGATGAACATTCGACATGTCACACAGACACCGTGTGCGCGAGACATACATCTGTCTCTATTTTATTACTCTGTGTGTGTTTGTCTCTGTGCGTCTCTGTCTGTGTATGTCTTTCTCACGGTGTGTGTGTGTGAGAGACATACACAGACAGAGACGCACAGAGACAAACACACACACAAAGAGACAGACACACAGAATGAGACACACAGAGTGAGAGAGATAGACACACACAGAGAGATGCATAGAAAGAGACACACACACACAGAGTGAGATACACACACACGGACATAGACACACACACACACAGAGTAAGAGAGAGATATACACACAGACAGAGAAAGACACACAGACACGGAGACAAACACACAGATTGAGAGAGATGCACACACACAGACAGAGACAAACACACACAGACAGAGACAAACACACACAGAGTGAAAGAGAGATCACAGAGAGAGACAGACACACACACACAGAGTGAGAGAGATGCACACATACAGACAGAGACAAACACACACACAGAGTGAGAGATACACACACACACACACAGAAAGAAGTAAACACACACACACACACACACAGAGAGAGAGAAAAAGACAACCACACCTATTCACACACACACAGCGTCAGAGACACATACACACATAGGCAGACGTACAGGCAGCGACACACAGAGACGAACACAAAGAGTCAGACACACACAGTCTTTGTGTGTCTCTGCGTCTCTGACAGTCTCTCTCTCTCTCACACACACACACACACACACTTACATTATTTAAATATAGACCTGTAGGTTTATATGCAGCGGCACGGTGGTTTAGTGGTTAGCATGTTCTCCTCTCAGCGCTAGGGATTCCTGGTTCGAATCTCCATCTGGGTGGAGTTTCCATGTTCACCCCGTGTCCGCGTGGGTTTCCTCCGGGTTCTCCGGGTTCCTCCCACAGTCATGGACATGGATCAAGTCAATTGAATTCTCAAAATTGCCCCATATAGAGTGTGTCTGTGTGATTGAGTGTGTGCCCAGCGATGGATTGGCGCCCTGTCCTGGGTCTATCTGCTCAGCACCTGAGACGCTCTCCCCTGGATGGGCATGGGGAACCCCCCCTAATAGAGGATAAAGCGGGAGATAATGAATGAATGAATAAAAGGTTTATATGCTCTTTTCAGTCAATGACATTATGCTTTATTAATAATACGATTAGAAATCATGTGGCTGAATGTGTGGTGCTTCACCCTCCGCTGGATCCACAAAAAATTAAATAAAAGTACCTTCTGCTGAACAGCACCAGTAATGTACGTGAAGTAGTGCGGGGCAAAGTCAAGAAAGGACTGCACTTCCAACCGGGGCATCTGCTTTAGAATAAAGCGGTCATCTAAAGTACAGAGACAGGAAATAAAGAGAGAAAGAGAGAGAGAGAGAATTTCATTACACTATACTCATGATTTCTGACGCTTCTTATAATGTAAAGTAAATTCCCTCATGGTGGCGCTAATACAGGTACATCCTATTTTATCTTTTGCAGTGTTTAATTTGTATTTATTAGCATTTGGAAAACACGTCCAAACACAGATTCACATTCATATTAAACACAGAGGAGAACCCTCGACTTGCCCTCTGTCGCATAGAAGACAGCTCCCGATTTGCCACCCTGCGCCTGCCAGTTAACGCAGTGTGAGAGCGAGCGAGCAAAGTCCTCCTCTGAGCTCTCCATCACCTCCTCACGCATCTTATGGAACTCCTCTGCATAGTAAATGCGGCAGTAGAACTTCGCACTGGCGTCAGAGAACTCTGTCAATGGGGGAAAAAAAATGTACATGTATATCTCTATCCATCCATTATCTTCCACTTTATCCTCAATTAGGGTCGTGAGGGGGTTCTCCCCATGCCCATCCAGGGGAGAACGTCTCGCGCTGGGAAGATACACCCAGGACTGGACACACACTCACGCATACACACTCTATATAGGGCAATTTGGAGAATTCAATTGACTTGATTCATATCGGGTGGTTTAGTGGTTAGCACGTTCTCCTCTCAGCACTAGGGATTCCCGGTTCGAATCCCTATCTGGGTGGAGTTTCCATGTTCTCCAGGTGTCCACGTAGGTTTCTTCCGGGTTCTCTGGTTCCCTTCCACAGTCCAAAAACATGTCAATTTAGTTCTCCAAATTGCCCCATAAAGAGTGTGTATGCGTCTAAGTCTGTGTAAGTGAGTGTGTGTCCAGCGATAGCTTGGTGTCCTGTCCTGGGTGTATCTGCCCAGCGCCCGAAACGTTCTCCCCTGGATGGGCATGGGGGACCCCCCACGACCTTAATATAGCATAAAGCGGAAGATAATAGATGGATAAATGAATTGATCCATGTTTTTGGACTGTGGGAGGAAACCGGAGAACCCAGAGGAAACCCACGCGGACACGGGGAGAACATGGAAACTCCACCCAGATTAGGATTCGAACCGGGAATCCCTAGTGCCGAGAGGAGAACATGCTAAACACTAAGCCACCGTGCCGCCCTTTATTTATATATTTATTTAATGTCTTCCTAGACTACACTCATCTTCCGTTTTCAAACAAATCATTTAAAAAACATCACGTCGGTTGCATTGTTTCTCCATTGATCATATAGATGGACTTTGTAGTTCTATAATTCCATTCTGTAGTCCATCTGGTTCTCTACATACTCTGTTAGTCCTCTTTAATCTGTTCTCTGATGATCAGGACCTCCACAGAGCAGGTATTATTAGGGTGGTGGATGAGGGTACGAGTGGATCAGACTCCTGTATGTTCTGATTGGTGTACTGTTCTGTCCAGCAGCACTGCTGTGTCTGAACCACCCGTACCAGCACAACACACACCACCACATCAGTATCACTATAGTACTGAGACTCATCCACCACCCTAATACCTTCTGTGTGAGGGTCCTGATAATTGGAGAACATACTAAAGCTGACTAACTTATGTAGAGAAATAGATGGACTACAGAATGGAATTGTAGAACTACAAAGTGGCCTGTAAGTGTATAATATTTATTAAAAACAAACTTTCTAGCTGGATTTATTGGTCGGAAATACCTAATCAAATTATAAAGATTATAAAATTAATTACAAAGAATAATTGCACAGTGAATCTAAATATGATATAGTTAGGATATTTTTTTCACAGATAAGACATTTCTTATAAAATGGGTATTTCCAGCCCTTAAATTTGATTGGCTAAGCATTTAATGTTGCAGCCAAGGCAATTGCATGGCAACAACACACACACCTCTGACCGCTTCATATTTGTAACAATGCGTACACAACATACACAATACATCATTTCCCAGGTGTTTTAGAAACTGTGGTCTGTAATTTGGACTCTAGATGGCAGTGTTTGTTAGAAAAACATGTAATTCGGCAATCGGCGTTCACTTTAAAAACTGGACTAGATTACGTTGTGGGAAAAAAAAATTTACTAATAATTTTGCTTTCAATAATCGCATTTATGCATCAAACCTTGTTTTTTTTTATTACATTGTGTTTGTAACTGTTTATAAAAGCAATAAGACACTCAAGGGTGTGTATTATTGGGAATGGATCACAGAAAAGAGGTGTAACTGTACTCCGCTATACATCATGCCTAATAACACCTCTTTCCTGTGATGCATTCACAATAATGCACGCCCTCTCAAACCTTATTGCTTTAATAAATGATGGCGGAGTTTAATGCCATTGGCTTAATGGCCATTTTTAATGGCAGAAACAATGTAATAATCTAAATAGAGTTCTTAATGTGTGGTATGTTCTCCCATGTGTACATAGATCTTTATCCCCAGTCAGCAACATGCTAAGGGGTCAATGGAACTTTTATAGACTTAGTATTTGGATAGACTCAAGCTAACCCTAGCCATGACCATCCAATATATACTGATTCCAAGATGGGGGTGTTATATAAAATATATACTGATTCCGCAGCACGGTGGCTTAGTGGTTGGCACGTTCGCCTCTCAGCGCTAGGGATTCCCGGTTCGAATCCCCATCTGGGTGGAGTTTCCATGTTCTCCCCGTGTCCGCGTGGGTTTCCTCCCACAGTCCAAAAACATGGATCAAGTTAATTGAGTTCTCCAAAATTGCCCCATATAGAGTGTGTTTGAGTGAGTGAGGGTGTGCCTAGCGATGGATTGGCGCCCTGTCCTGGGTCTATCTGCCCAGCGCCCGAGACGTTCACCCCTGGATGGGCATGGGGAACCCCACCGCGACCCTAATAGAAGATAAAGCGGGAGATAATGAATGAATGAACATACTGATTCCAAGATGGTACCATCATTGGTACCATTTTAAATACAAGTCCCTATATGTGAATACCTAATTTCCTGAAGAAAATGCAAGAGTAATTGCAGCGTGGCTGTCGCAGGCACAGTGCATACATATATCGTCGCAATACAGCGAAGTGGGCATGGCCTGATAATAGGGTGTTTCTCGATCACACCACGATTTCAAATCACCGCTCTAGGTTAAAGCCATCTCCAACCCCAGCGAATTTCATCTTTTCAAAAATTTCCCAAGTAACAGGAGTGCAAATAATAATTTGTAATACAAAGTAAATGGGAATTTGGGTTCGGAAAAACGGGAATATATCGGGATCGATTGGACTGATTCCTTAGCTGTATACAAGCAATGGCCTCAACAATGAGCCGGACATGTCCTGTGAAAGCCATGCCAACATAGCAGAATCATAAAAATTGGATAATAATAATAGTGAGATTGCCATATATGGCAATGACGCTAATTATGTCTCTGTGACTCACGTAATTCAATGTGTGGGTTTCCACTCTGCTTCTTCAGCTTTTCACTGATTTCAGTCTCCTCTACAGAAAAAGAGGAAGAACATGAAATATCTTAATATCAACATCGACTTTTAGATCTGTTAATGAAAAATAATAATGAAATTTCCTGTCGACTCACTGAGCGGTTCTGTGTCCAAGCTGCTGCGCCCCAGCTGTGTGCTACCGCCATCACTGACTTTGGCGGGACTGTTCTTTACTTTGTTCTCTCCAGAACTTTAATCACAGGAACAGAAATGGTTCAAACCAGGTCTAACACAACGTGACCACATAATTCACATGCAACGTGGATAATTCACATGCAACATGCAGCAGACCTGACGGACTGGGAGGTGTCGTCTGCAGAAGCTTTCAGCGTGGTCTTCGAGAGCTCGTCAAGAGCACTTTTATATTCTTTACAACTGAAGGAAAAAATAAAAAGATGTCAGGGATTAAGAAATGTTATCTGAAAACTAAAGTCCAAAATGCAGGGTGAGGGGAAAAAGGTAGAGAACCTTAGCGCAAAGGCAATGATAGAACTTGGTTCCCTCTCACACACAGCGATGGGGACCCGCTCATAATCGTACATCAGGTAGTGTTTATCTGGTTCACTGAGACGAACAGAAACGCAACAAATTCAAAACACAGGTCATGTTAGAATGTCAACGTGGTCAACATCAACGGAATACATAAATAAGTCAAAGCTTCAGGGATATACAAATCTTAAAGATATAAAGAATTCATATGATGCATAAACATGGATTCAAGGTGAATTGAATGCTCCAAATTAAATTGCCCTATATAGTGTGTGTCCAGGGGGCAATTATTCAGGGTAATGTATAGTGTGTGTGTGTATATTTATGTACAATTCTTATTATACATAAATATGTGTATGTATATATATATATATATATATATATATATATATATATATATATATATATATATATAAATTATACATAAATATGCACACACACTATACATTATTCAGGGTGAACAACTAACACACAATTCTTTTATATGTGGAGAGTTACATTAAGCAACATGCATAGAATACCTTAAATTTAACACCTAATGCGTTTATTAAAGGCATAATCTTTACCAGGGGGGTCCAAAATTTGTGCAGAGGGCCAAATTCGATGAAGTGAAGATGCCCGGGGCATATAGTTCCCTTCTGATATTTTTTGACTACGAAAACTGTTTTTAGGTATTTTAATTTAAGTTTAATAAAAGGTTAAGCAGCTCTCCCGACACTGTTGTCAACACCTCAAAATCAGTAATTTTGTTGGAAGCATTGGTGCTTTTATGAGAAATGATAAAAAAAGCCACTACTGCCCCCTAGCTGCCTCTGAATATCTGATGACATGGCCACAATTCTCTGTGCCACGGAACCAGAGACAGATAGTATTAGAATGGTGCTGCCATCATGTGGTATTACATTAAACATGATTATAATCGATTTATTCTGAACAAGCTAGTGATCCATAAATAATACTCAAATTATAAGACTTAGTGGTTAGCATGTTCTCCTCTCAGCACTAGGGGTTTGAATCCCAATCTGTGGGGTTTAATAAAACCCCACAGATTAAACTTTAAAAAAAGTTTAATAAAAGGCTAAGCAGCTCTCCCGACACTGTTGTCAACACCTCAAAATCAGTAATTTTGTTAGAAGCATTGGTGCTTTTATGAGAAATGATAAAAAAAGCCACTACTGCCCCCTAGCTGCCTCTGAATATCTGACGACATGGCCACATTTCTCTGTGCCACGGAAACCAGAGACAGATAGTATTAGAATGGTGCTGCCATCATGTGGTATTACATTAAACATGATTATAATCGATTTATTCTGAACAAGCTAGTGATCCATAAATAACACTCAAATTATAAGACTTAGTGGTTAGCATGTTCTCCTCTCAGCACTAGGGGTTTGAATCCCAATCTGTGTGGAGTTTCCATGTTCTCCCCGTGTCCTCGTGGGTTTAATCCGGGTTCTCCAGTTTTCTCCCACAGTCAAAACCATGGATTAAGTTCAATAGAATTCTCCAAATTGCCCCATATAAAGTGTGTTTGTGTGAGTGAGTGTGTGCCCAGTGATAGATTGGTGCCCTGTCCTGGGTTTATCTGCCCAGTGCCCGAGACGTTCTCCCCTGGATGGGCATTGGGAACCCTCCGCACAACCCTAAAAGAGGATAAAGCGGAAGGTAATGGATGGATGGATAATAAGAGTGAGTGTTTGGGATAGGCTAGCGGGCCCAGTCTTTAGACATGCCTGTTTTAGAAGAATGAAGAAAATGATGTGGTAGTTCAGTGGTTAGGCTATTAATTAAAGGTTGAGAGTTTAAATCCCATGCTCACTGAAGTAACCAAATGTTGGCTCTTGAGCAAGAACCTTAAATCTCATTGCTTCAGGGATGCTGTCTCTGTGTTCTGACCCCAGCCATCAAGTTGAGATACCTCTACGTCACTTTGGATAAAAACAAATGTAAGAAAAAAGTCCTAAAATGGATAAGAAATGTGTGCATGAGAAGCTAATCAATAAAACATGGTGATTTTCATGGTGATTCATGGTGACTTCGTCGTCTAACCACAAAAGCCTTACAATGGGAAAGGAATGGGAGTGTAACTGTTTCCTGGTAGCAGGTTGGCCAGAATGGTCTTCATGGTGGTCTTCTCCTTCACTTGACTGTCGCTGGAGCCGAGCAACTGTCCATCAAAGACGTCTGAGAGAAAGAGGAAATAAAGTTATGAATTTTTTCCCACTCTGTTAACATAAAGGCACTGCAGTGTGGGTTTTGGTGTATGTGTTTACCTTCATGTAGACTAACCGAGTCCTGATCAGGGAAGGAAGGACCCGACGTGAGCGGCTCAGAGATCAGCTCTGCCGGAGAGGGAATCTGCAGAAGGGACGACGAGCCTGAACCTGAAGGCAGGGTGCTGAGGTGGCGATCCTCTAGGGCTGAAAACAATGCGCTGTCAATCCACTGCATCAGCCAAACAAAATGTAGAGGGATGATTTAGAGGGCTCACCTTTCTCACCATTGGGTACCACCGGGGAGGGGTTGCGAGGGGAGGACTCTAAAATGCTAGTCTGTCAATCGGAAAAAAGAGATTTTCATTCCTAAGGACTTTTTTGAAAATTGGATCGTAATGAATTAATTAAAGCCTAATTAATTACATACTTCAACTTAATATCAAGTATAGAATCTTATGCATATTAATAAAGGTAATCACATGAACGCATGTGGAATTTATAAGATCTATAAGATAAGATATTTATAAGATTGTCCTTTACTAGGGTGGGGGGGGGGGGGGGACCGTATCGGGCGCTGGAAAGATTCACCCCAGGACAGGGCGCCAATCCATCGCTGGGCACACACTCACTCACAAAAACACTCTATATGGGGCAATTTGGAGAATTCAATTGACCTTGACCAATGTTTTTGGACTGCGGGAGGAAACTGGAGAACCCAGAGGAAACCCACATAGACACGGGGAGGACATGGAAACTCCACCCTGATTGGGATTCGAACCGGGAATCCCTAGCGCAGTGAGGAAAACGTGCTAACCACTAAGCCACCGTGTCGCCCATAGTGGAACTTATAATAACACGCTTTATCCTCTATTAGGGTCGCGGTGGGGTTCCCCATGTCCATCCAGGGGAGAACATTTCAGGCGCTGGGCAGATAGACCCAGGACAGGGCGCCAATCCATCGCTGGGCACCCACTCACTCACACAAACACTCTATATGGGGCAATTTGGAGAATTCAATTGACCTTGATCAATGTCTTTTGGACTGTGGGAGAAAACCGGAGAACCCGGAGGAAACCCACATGGACATGGGGAGGACATGGAAACTCCACCCAGATTGGGATTCGAACCGGGAATCCCTAGCGCGGTGAGGAAAACGTGCTAACCACTAAGCCACTGTGTCGCCCATAGTGGAACTTATAATAAATAAAATAAATAATTGTATTTATAAAGACTTAAGTAGAAATTCTGCCATTTTGTTAAATTCCAATATGTAGCTCATTGGGCTTTAATTCATTCCTTCCGCCACATGTGTCTATGCGCTCTATCTTATAAAGGCCGGAGACGATCATCAGACGTTGATTAGAGGTAATTAACTAGGGGTGCAAATCTCTCACTGTCTGGCGATTCGATTCGATTCAGAAAACGATTTTTTCAGTTTAAATGGTCTTTAAATTTTGTTTAAATGATGTGATTGACAAGATGAAATGACAATGTAAATATATCGTAATCAAAACTAAAATACAGACTTTATGGTCAGAGTCTGTAGATTCTGCAAATCTTTAAAACTTAACCTTAAAAATAAAATCCATACGTCAACCTTAAATATACTTTAAACTTCTTTTATCTCAGGGTGATGTCGCGGCAAACGGGCTCGCACATTTGTCGTATTTGTCTCCCCTGCCTAATGCTTTCCGCTAACATGCTATTTCAGCTAGAACTACAACAGGAGCTGGTAATGCGATATGCAGTACGCTCAGGAGGGGGCACCAAAAATAAAACGTAAACACATTTTTTAAAAATCAAATCTTTGGCATTTTAAATCGATTCAGAATCGCCAGGACTACGAATCGTGATTCTTTGAAGAATCGATTTCTTTTCAGCACCCCTATAATTTACGCAACCTGCCGCAGCTAGTCAATAAAGCCTGTTCTGTAGTCCCGTCTCCGGATCTCAATCGGTTCCACCTTGCTACAAAGATTAAACCAACAGTGTTGGCATTTACTGTGTAAAATGTGGATCACAGGCCAAACACACCGACAACATTCACACTAATAGCTTACCAGCTTATTATGAAATTGTAAATAAAAAAAATGGAACTCTTTGAGAAAACTCAAAAAGCCACTGGGGAACATATAAAGCACACAGAAAACAACCAGGCTGCTGTTCGGGACCTGTCCGATGTCAGGCAACCGCTATTTACGCCCCCATGTCTGGTTATTATCTATATTATGTGACTCTTTTTCCCATTTTAAAATACACGCTGCATTAGTTACAGCGATTAGCAGAAACAAAGGTCTGTGAAAGACATGCCAAATCACCGACCTTGCTGTCATCACTGGTGGGGTGTCGGTGTCTGCCAGGACTGGCTGGAACAGAAGAACGCTTCTTGCCCTTCTCCAGCTGGAAAAGATCCTGCAGCCTGTCACAAACACAAAGTGGAATTACTGTTTGATGCTTTCCATTTATTCCCTTTAATTACTGCAACTACACAATAACATAACAAACCCCATCGTCAGTATTTGTAGTATATAGTAAATGTACGGGGCGGCACAGTGGCTTAGTAGTTAGCATGTTCTCCTCTCAGCACTAGGGATTCCCGGTTCGAATCCCAATCTGGGTGGATTTTCCATGTTCTCCCTGTGTCCGCGTGGGTTTCCTCCGGTTTCCTCCCACAGTCCAAAAACATGGATCAAGGTCAACTGAGTTCTCCAAATTGCCCCATATAGAGGGTGTTTGTGTGAGTGAGTGTGTGTCCAGTGATAGATTGGTGTCCTGTCCTGGGTCTATCTGCCCAGCGCCCGAGACGTTCTCTCCCCTGGATGGACATGGGGAACCCCCCCGCGACCCTAATAGAGGATGACGTGGAAGAGGGTGGAGATGGATAGATGGATACGCACGCACACACGTACATACATTCTATATGGGGTAATTTGAAGAACTTAATTGACCATAATCCATGTTTTTGGACTGTGGGAGGAAACCGGAGAACCCGGAGGAAACCCACGCTGACACTGGGAGAACATGGAAACTCCACCCAGATTGGGATTCGAACCGGGAATCCCTAGCGCTGAGAGGTGTGTGTATATATATATATATATATATATATATATATATATATATATATATATATATATATATATATATATATATATATATATACACACATTAATTAAGGCCCCTGCTTTCAGGCATTTATTAAAAGTGTCAAGCAATAAATAAAATACATAAATAATGATCACCGAATTTGTACCAAAGTGAGGTCCTTATCATGAACAGAGATGTGACTTTGGTTTACCGTCATACCCCTAACATACACATACACACACTATTCAAATAAAACTATTAAAAAAAAAGAATAATAATAATAATAATAATTAAGAAATAAATAATTCAGGACCAAATGTTTGAATTGTGTGTAATCCACCATAGCTCAGCAGTTTTATCCCCCGTTCATGTGTACACCTTCTGCATTCGAATGCCACTGCGTCTCACTTGTTGTTCCACGACTGCAGGATCTCACACAGACTCTGCTTCTTCATCACCACAGACTCCACAATTGTTTGCAGTTGCTGAGGATTGTCCATCCCCGGCGTCTGGAGCCTTCCCTGCATCTTTTCCATCCAGCTCCGTAGCTCACCCTCCTCCATCTGATGACACCGAGAGCAAAAATGGATTCAAATAAAGATCATTTGTATAAAGCCACATGATACACATGCAGGTAGGGAAGATGAACAAATCACACACGTACATCTTTCTGTGCAAACAGGTCTTCCATCTTCTCTTCCCGGGTTTTACTGAAGGTGTCGGTTTTCAGAGAGGTGAGACGGTCATCTATTGCAACGTACACCAGCGTCACTCTAAAAGAAAGATAAAGAAATTAATTTACATCATAGATGATTAGTCCCGGGACACTGACCACACTAAATATACAAAAAACACCAATATGACCAAAAAAAGGATCAAATATATAAAAACTGTACGAAAAAGGCAGTTCTTACTTCTGTGCCAGATCTTTAATGTCCTGCTGTAGAGTAGCCTTGCAGGGGCCCTGGTTTCGGATAATGATTTTAGGAGGAGGAAGGCAGATTTCCAGGAGTCTTATGGGAATATAGCTATATCAGGAGGATAAAAGAGGAAGACGAGCTATTTAGTTAAGACCTCATTACATAATAAATACATTTACATTACATTTAGCAGACGCTTTTATCCAAAGCGACTTACAAATAAGAACATTACAAGTCAAAAGTTATGAAGAAAACCAACTGTACTGTAAATTCATCAAACCTGATTGTTATTTGATGCCCCCCCCCCTTTTTTATTTTATTTTATTTTTTTACAACATGTATTTGTTAAAGAGATGCATCTTCAGTAGTTTCTTAAAACTGCTTAGTGATTCTGCCTTACGGACAGAGTTTGGAAGATCGTTCCACCATTTTGCAGTGGTGAACACCACGGAGTGAGATTGTGCTCCTTGGTGAGGTGGAACCACCAGGTGGCGATCATTACTGGAGCGAAGTGAACGAGTCGGAGTGGATTTTGAAAAGATAGAGTGAAGGTAAGAGGGGGAAGATCTAGAAATAGTTCTGTAGGCCAGAGTCAGTGACTTGTACTGAATGCAGCAGCTACAGGGAGCCAATGGAGGGACATGAATGATGGAGGGACATGAGTTCAAGTTCAAGTTATTTATTTCTATAGCGCTTTTTACAACAGTACATTGTCACAAAGCAGCTTTACAGAATGAAAGGCCTTTAAACCCCCAAAGAGCAAGCCGAAGCGACAGTGGCAAGAAAAAACCCTGTTATACATGAGTTCGCTTGGGGGTTAAACACAAGTCGGGCTGCAGAGTTTTGAATTAGTTGAAGAGGTCTGATTGTGGAAACTGGGATACCGGCAAGTAGCGCATTACAATAATCAAGCTGGGATAGGACTAGGACTTGAACAAGCAGTTGGGTAGCGTGTTGAGTCATTTCTTAGAATTAGTGATCCCATGGATTTGAAGAGTGCGTTCTATGTGAAGTTCCATGTCGTTTTTTTAATGTTTGAGAGTTGGTTTATGGGAAATCTGGTTTCCTTTCACAATTCAGATACAAATGTCAGGTGAACTAGAGGTTCTGAAGTTCCTAAAGGTGTAAATACATGTGTGTATGAGTTTATGTGTGGCCTGATGACTTTGGAAATTGTTCCACACCTTAGATCCCAATTATGATAAATGAGATAATAAAGTTTCCACATTCTCCCCGTGTCCGCATGGGTTTCCTCCGGGTTCTCCCCACAGTCCGAAAACATGGCTTAAGTCAATTAAGTTCTCCAAATTGAGTGTGTCTGTGTAAGTGAGTGTGTGCCCAGTGATAGATTGGCGTCCTGTCCTGGGTGTATCTGCCCAGCGCCCCAAACGTTCTCCCTTGGATGGGCATGGGGAACCCCCCACGACCCTAATAGAGGATAAAGCGGAAGATAATGGATGGATGGATGGATGGATGGATATGATAAACAAATGAATAAGAACCAAATGAAGGTCAACTTGCTGAATCTGAGTTCCGTAAACTTTAGACCAGGATTCTGAATTTATAAATTATTATTATAAATTTCGTGTTAATACTCAACAAAAACCTGGTGGCTTAGTGGTCAGCATGTTCGCCTCTCAGCTCTGGGGATCTAGATTTGAATCCCAATCTGGGTGGAGTTTCCATGTTCTTTTCCGTGGGTTTCATTTGGGTTCTCCGGTTTCCTCCCACAGTCCAAAAACATGGATTCAGGGTAAACCGAATTCCCCAAATTGCCCCATATATAGTCTGTGTTTGGGAAAGTGAGTGTAAGTGTGCCCAGGGATAGATTGGCATCCTGTCCTGAGTGTATCTGCCCAGCGCCCCAAATTTTTCCCCCTTGGATGGGCATGGGGAACCCCCCTGCAACCCTAGTAAAGGATTAAGTGAAAGATGATGGATGAATGAATGAATGTCACAACCTAAATCCCTGAGATGAGATCATTAAGGGGTTAATTTGAAAATGGGTGCTATTTTCTGCACCGCTGCCCCCCGTTAAGATCATTAAGAGGTGATCAGGGTTTATAGCAAGGATAGATATTTACCTGAAAGAGGCCACCATTTGGTTGTAGGAGAAGTACTGATGGTAATCTTTGTGGATAGAATGCCCACAGGGCTCAGCATTGGCACGACGAGTGTAATGGTGACCATAAAAGCGCAGCTCTAGGTACTTGGCAAAGGACATGGACCAAGAGTCTTTGGAGAGTGGTACAACTGGAGTCACCTGAAACCAAAGGGGACAATATGAGAAGATACTAACAGCCATTTAGAGCGCCACAT
The DNA here is from genome assembly GCA_019802435.1 of Corydoras maculifer. Lineage (NCBI taxonomy): Eukaryota > Metazoa > Chordata > Actinopteri > Siluriformes > Callichthyidae > Corydoras > Corydoras maculifer. Next base: position 222,645 of record JAFMOD010000447.1, read on the forward strand.
AATTATTCATGTCTATGAACATGCACGCAATTACATTCCCTAGTTATGTATCCCTAGTTTCCTCAGAGGGAAAATGGGGTTAGGCGTCTTTCCAAGGGCACTTCAACCATAGCACTTGGTGGGACTGGGACTCGAAACAGCAACCTTCAGGTCATCAAGCTGTGAAGTCACATCCATCCATCCATTATGTTCCGCTTTATCCTCTACTAGGGTCGGGGGGGGGAACATTTCGGGCACTGGACACACTCACTCACACAGACAACTCTATATGGGGCAATTTTGAGAATTCAATTGACCTTGATCCATGTTTTTGGACTGTGGGAGGAGCCTAGAGGAAACCCACGCAGACACGGGGAGAACATGGAAACTCCACCCAGACTGGGATTCGAACCGGGAATCCCTAGAGGAGAACATGCTAACCACTAACCCACCGTGCCGCCCAGCAAGTCACATATTAAATTTTAAATGGGAAAGTTAAAGAACAAGGGCGGCACGGTGGCTTAGTGGTTAGCATGTTCTCCTCTCAGCGCTAGGGAGTCCCGTTTCGAATCCCCATCTGGGTGGAGGTTGCATGTTCTCCCCGTGTCCACGAGGGTTTCCTCCGGGTTCTCCGGTTTCCTTCCACAGTTCAAAAACATAGATTAAGGTCAATTGAATTTTCCAAATTGCCCCATATAGAGTGTGTGTTAGTGAGTGTGTGTCCTCCCAGTGATAGATTGGCATCCTGTCCTGGGTCTATCTGCCCAGCGCCCGAAACGTTCTCCCCTGGATGGGCATGGAAAACCCCCCCGCGACCCTAATAGAGGATAAAGCGGAAGATAATAGATGGATGGATGTTAATAAGGCAATATGGGTGGCTTAGTGATTGGCATGTTCTCCTCTCAGTGCTAGGGATTCCCAGTTCGAATCCCCATCTGGGTGGAGTTTCCATGTTCTCCCCGTGTCCGCGTGGGTTCCCTCCGGGTTCTCCGGTTTCCTTCCACAGTCCAAAAACATGGATCAAGTCAATTGAGTTCTCCAAATTGCCCCATATAGAGTGTGTCTGTGTGAGTGAGTGTGTGTCCAATGATAGATTGGCGCTCTGTTCTGGGTTTATCTGCCCAGCGCCCGAGACGTTCTTCCCTGGATGGGCATGGGGAACCCCACCGCGACCCTAATAGAGGATAAAGCGAAAGATAATGGATGGATGGATGAATAAGACAATATAACCTACACTAGATGTGAATAAAAAAAAATCTTGGTTTCTCATATCTAGTAAAAAAAAATGTTTTCACGCAGCTACCTACGTCCCACTGTGGCGTGTCCTACGTTACCTGTTTGCAAATTTTGCACCAGGAGTAGTTGAGGATTGTGTGTTGGTAACCAGGCACGGGTGAATCGAGCTCCTTCAGGACAATTTGGACACAGCCACTGCCATGGACGAAACGCCGGATATGGTGCACCATGGGAGTCTCACAGTACATGCTGGGACACTGGTAAGAAGGCCTGTAACCCCCCACAGACACAAAAATACATACTCCATAAATTATTAGGTTTCCCAATATGACCGTTACTCTACTTAAAATAGTATAAGTGTTTTTTTAATGACCTGAAACAGTATCGTTCCAGAAAAATACCAAGAGTCAAATCATTCTTGCCATAAAACTCCATCGTTACGATCCTGTACACAGACAATGATTCAAAATTCGGACACTCAAGCACAATTGGGTATTTTACATCAGATTTACACCAGATATGAAACAGCAACAATGACAATAACTATTAAAGGTTCTTCGCAGTTTACCATGGGCTGACACAGTGGTTGGGAGCGTTGTGGGACTGGGTGGAGGAGCTGCTGAACAAGACGCACAGCCGTTGGTGATTGATGGGATTCAGACAATCCAGCTGCATTCAAATCATAAAACAAAACAAAATGGAGTTTAATAAAAAGAGAAATTTTATTAAACATTAATTACACTGATTGTAAAATTCATGTTGTCATGTTCTGCATTCAGGTGGCACAGGGGTCAGCATGTTCATCTCTCAGTGCTGGGGATCCAGGTTGGAATCCATGTTTCCATGTTCTCCCCGTGTGGGTTTCCTCCGGGTTCCCCGGTTTCCTCCCACAGTCCAAAAACATGGATCATGTCAATTGAGTTCTTAAAGTTGCCCCATATAGAGTGTGTTTGTGTGAGTGAGTGTGTGTCCAGTGATAGATTGGCGTCCTGTCCTGGGTGTATCTGCCCAGCGCCCGAAACGTTCTCCCCTGGATGGACATGCGGAAATGTCCCTAGTCCCCTTTATATTATTAAGCGCAAGATATGAGATAGGGATGGCATGGTGGTTTAGTGGTGTGCAGGTTCCCCTCTCCACGCTAGGAGTTCCCGGTTCGAATCCCAATCTGGGTGGAGTTTCCATGTTCTCCCCGTGTCCGCGTGGGTTTCCTCCGGGTTCTCCGGTTTCCTCTCACAGTCTAAAAACATGGATCAAGGTCAATTGCGTTCTTAGAGTTACCCCATATAGAGTGTGAGTGTGTGCCCAGCGATAGATTTGGCGCCCTGTCCTGAGTGTATCTGCCCAGTGCCGAAAATGTATCTAAACACCCCCCCCCCCACAACACTAGTACAGGCTAAAGTGGAAGACAATGGATGGATGGATGTTCTGCATTCGGGTGGCACAGCTTAGTGGTTAGCATGTTCACTTCTCAGCACTGGGGATCCAGGTTTGAATCCCAATCTGGGTGGAGTTTTCATGTGCTCCCCGTGGGTTTCCTCTGGGTTCTCCGCTTTCCTCCCACAGTCCTAAAACATGTCCTTAAGGTAAACTGGATGCTCAAAATTGCCCTGTATACAGTGTGTTTGTGTGAGTGAATGTGCCCAACGATAGATAGGCGATAGATAGTTACACTCCTAGATACACTTCTTTCCCGTGATTTATTTACAATAAAACTCAACCTCGAGTGCCTTATGGTTTTAATAAAATACTATACACTATAATAAAAAACAAACAATGTCCGATTCATAAATGCGTTTGTTGAAAACAAAATCGTTAATAAACTGGTCTCCCTCCCGCAATATAATTTAGGCCGTTTTTTTAATTGAACGCTGATCGCTGAGTAACAGGTTTCTGGTTTTGCTAACAATCAAATACTGCCATCTAGTGGCCAGATTGCAGTAAGCAGTTTACATAAAAAAAAAAAAAAAGGAAAATAATGTATTGTATATCACGTATTGACCTACCCGTTTGATAATCATAATTACTTCTTAAACAATAATTGTAATTTTTAAATCTGTAATCGTCTTATTGGAACCAATAAGCAGGCAAAATCTCACGTTAACATAGCTCCGCCCCTTCATATTCTTATTGCACTAATATTAATTGGTACAATGTAAGAAATCTGCCAACTTTCATCGTAGATGTAAATCAATATCACTATTCTGGTTTTGTACATTAATGTGTTGCCATGGTTTCCCTTTACCTTTGTAGCCCAGGCCAAATCATTATGTCCCGGCCCTTTGTCCTCCTCACTGTCGGCTTTGACGGGCATCTTGGTAGATGGGGCGGTCACGGTTTGCGCAAACGGATCGACGTCTCTTCGAATTCGTCCTCCCCGAGCACGGAAATCTGCCAGCATGCGAGCCAGGTCCTGACTGCTAGTGAGATGCTCGGTCAAGCGGGTGGTGGTGAGCTTGTGGGAGGGCAGAATTCGCAATGGGCGCTGCGGTGGCCCGCTTCCGTTGCTTACAGAACTGGCGGATTGGGCCGAGTCCTTGAGTAGTATTTTCTTGCGCCGGCTGTCGAGCTCCTTGAGGTCCTTGTTTAGCAGAGGGGATATGAAGACCTGCTCGGGGAAGTAATCCCGGCTAGGGCAGCGTAATCCGGCGGGCGTCAACAAGAAAGGCTCGCGGAAGGTGACGAAGGGCGAGATGCACAGGATGACGTCTTTCAATTCCTGTCTGAAGCAGGCCGAGATGGACTTCAGGCGATCGTCTGCCGAGGTCACGTGCTCCGTCACAAAAAGTCCCGTGTCATCCTGAAGTGGGTCTCGAAAGAGTTGTGCCGGGGCAAGTGGTTCAGAGCTAGTGCTATCAACCCTCACGAGAGTGTTCTCTAGCTCTCCATTTGTCTCGGAATCCGTCGACTGGGAAACCTCCCGCTCGTCCAAGGTCTCTAGATCGGAAAGGTACGGCGGGGACACGGATGGTGGCTGGACTGATTGGCAAGACAGCGGGGTGGAGGTCTTCATCTCCTCTTCGTGAACCATCACTGTAAGCACGGGTGAGTCGGTTCGTTGAGGGCTTTCCACATCCTTCATAGAGGAATCCGAGAAAGAAGGTTGCTTACTGTGGCCTTTAATGACCTCTTGAAAATCAGGCTCCATATCCCCTTCGGCGAGTAACTCCTCCTCTGTGCCGTTCCGTTTTTTCCGGTCGTCCCACTCGGGCTCATTCTCTGCTTCGCCGGTCGTGCCCTCCAACAGGCACGGGAAAGAGGAGCTCCGAGACACGCTTGGAGGCATCGCAAACTCATCCATGAGGAAGGAGATCTCCAGCTGCGAGTGGTACGCCACACAAAGCATCATGGTAATGATCTCCTTGACTCTGGCCAGCTCATACTCTGAGGCACCACGGAGCTTGATGGTGCAGCCCAGCTGCGGAGGGCAGCCCTCAAAGAACATTAGTGTCTTCGGGTCATCTAAAAAGGTTAATAAATGGAACAGGAGACATTCATTTTTAATAGAAGTCGCCAGGAGATGCATAAAAAAATGAATAAAACAGAATTCATGCCCAAGTTTTTTTAAAGAGAAAATATCAGTGTGTACGAGGGGTGTAACGGTACGCAAAATTCACAGTTTGGTACGGATTCTGCAGTGGGGGGGAGGGCGCATGTGTAGCGTTAGATTTTTTTATTGTGGCATGGTGGCTAAGTGGTTAGCATGTTCTCCTCTCAACACTAGGGATTCCCGGATCGAATCCCAATCTGGGTGGAGTTTCCATGTTCTTCCCGTGTCCACGTGGGTTTCTTCCCACAGTCCGAAAACATGGATCAAGTCAATTGAATTCTCCAAATTGCCCCATACAGAGTGTGTCTGTGTGAGTTGAGTGTGTGTCCAGTGATCTATTGGTGTCCTGTCCTGGGTGTATCTGCCCAGTGCCTGAGAAGTTCTCCCTTGGATGGGCATGGGGAACCCCCCCCACACCCAGTAGAGAGCAAAGCGGAAGATGGATATATGTATTGTGGTGTGAAAGCTCGTATCGAACCATGTGACCAATACTGTACGGTTCGTGACAAAGTACACCTTTAGCATATAAATATCTTTTTATGTAAATAAATCATATATTTACATGCATATAAAAACACACATTTATACAATTGTGAGGACCTTGTCATTGGACAGCCTTGTGAGGACCATCAATTTTTCCAGTGTTATTTTAAAACAAAGACTACTACCCACCGCAAGATGTCAGTGACAATATTAATCATGGTTTAGACTTTGTAAGGACTTTTGGTTGCTAGATTTTTGGTGTATAGCGGCTCAAGACAAGTGGGCGGATCCAAGTTTGTTTTAATTGGATAACTGCATTACCACAGATCATGTTTGTAACGATCTAAATCTGGTTAAAAAAAATAATAAAAATTAGAAAAATCGGTGAAAGATAACAGCACAGCAACTCACTGTTTGGGGGAAGCTGGAAGGAATGAAGGTAGAACTTGTGGCAGGTTCCCAAGCGAGGTTTTGTCAGAAGTTGATCCATGGACATGACCAAATCCCCTTGAGTCATTCGGCTCACTCGATCGAGCACTTGCTATGAGCACAAAGCAAAAAAAAAAATTTTTAAAGTGTTAAAAGACAAAAAATGTGAAAAACTATTGGCCAAGTATAGAACCTTAAACTTCAGGTGAAAGAAATCAGTGGCCAAGCTCACATTTTTATTATATGCAGAAATCCAATGGCTTGAATAAGAAGTTACCATTTATTATATAACGGGTAGTTCTGATCCTCAAATCTGATTGGCTGAGCCGATCGTCCAGCCGCGAAATTACTGACTATAATGTACACCTCTGACCACTACACATTCGTGTGATATTCAATTCTAAAGCATCAAGCTTCAAGAGGTAGTGGGAATTATTGTAATTAAATCACAGGAATGAGGTGTTTAAGCATGACACGAAGCAGAGTACAGTTACACCCCTTTCCCCTGATTTATTTGCAATACACAACCTTGATTGACTTATTGGTTTTATGAAATGGTTACAAACATAAAATAATAAAAAAAAGGTTTGATTGATGAATGCTTTTATTAAAAGCAAAATCGTGTGACCATGATGTAATCAAGTCTGATTTTCAAACTGAAAGCTGATCGCTGAGTAACAGGTTTCCGGCTTCCCTAACAAACAAATACCGCCGTCTAGTGGCCAAACTACTACAATGAATTTTTTTTTTATTGTGCAACACGCATTGTTATGAATGTGAATGACAGCTTCTTTCCCAAGGCTATCACAATATTAAATGGGAACCTGCACTAAATTGACACATTACATGTCTGTCTATGCGGGCGGCAGGTTGGCTTAGTGGTTAGCACGTTCGCCTCTCAGCGCTAGGGATTCCCGGTTCGAATCCCCATCTGGGTGGAGTTTCCATGTTCTCCCTGTGTCTGCGTGGGTTTCCTCCGGGTTCTCTTTTAGTTACCCATGTTATAAATCATTTGAAATCATGTGCCATTGATGGAAATACAGATTTAATATAAACAGTGAGCCAATTTCCAATAATCACTAAGCCTATTGTGGCTGTTGTTTATAAATTTCTGTGTTCTGTAATATGACCAAGAAACTGGTGGCCCTGTTACTCAGCGATCAATGTTCACTTTAAAAATTGGACTACGTTATAGGAAAGATCAGCATATTACCAATTTTATAAAAATAAAAAAACCTCATTTATAAATAAAACCATGTTTTCTTTATTACAATGCGTTTGTAACCATTTCATTAAAGCAATACTTCACTCAGGAGAAACAGGCTACCCATCAAAATTTTTACATGGTAAATCGATAGGCACAATTGTTAATCAAGTGTATTTATTGACTTACAGACAGGAACATTTTGACCCTTACGCCTTCCTCAGGAAGGAAAACCTAAAGGTCGAACCATTTGTGTTTGTTAATCAAACTATACATGTGACATTGTGAAAAATCACGGAACAGAGTAAAGTATTTATATTAAGTATTAAACCTTCTACGCAATCTAAAAAAAAAAGATTTCTCTAGTAAGCAGTCAACTTGGCAGCATGATTTGGTGCGTGTGTAGGTCTTTGTTATCATAATAACAGGGAAAAGTACACCTTGCGTGGCTTGAAAAATACAAAATGTATTAGCAAATTTAAAAAAAAATAATTTTTGGGTGGGGCGGCACGGTGGCTTGGTGGTTAGCACGTTCGCCTCTCAGCACTAGGGATTCCCGGTTCGAATCCCAATCTGGGTGGAGTTTCCATGTTCTCTCCGGGTCTGCGTGGGTTTCCTCTGGGTTCTCTGGTTTCCTCCCACAGTCCAAAAACATGGATCAAGTCAATTGAATTCTAAAAATTGCCCCCATATAGAGTGTGTCTGTGTGAGTGAGTGTGTGCCCAGCGATGGATTGGCGCCCTGTCCTGGGTCTCTCTGCCCAGCGCCTGAAACATTCTCCCCTGGATGGGCATGGAGAACCCCACCGCGACCCTAATAGAGGATAAAGCGGGAGATAATGAATGAATGAATTTGTGGGTGTGTTTTGTGCATAACGTACAATAACCAACACAATCAGGGAGTGTTAACTTCGGCAAAGGTGCACTTACAGGTTTAACGTTGATAACTAAAGTGATGCCATGCTCCAGCAGCATGTCCTGGGCAATACGGGATACCGTTTTCTCGACCAGTACCAGGTTAGGACGCACATCTACTATTCGCTGCACGTAGTTCTTCAGAAACTCTCGTTCCTGTAGAAAGAAACAAGTTTTAGTCAATTCATTCATCCATTATCTTCCGATTAATCCTCTATTAGAGTCACGGGGGGGCAGATACACCCTGGACAGGACCCCAATCTATCACTGGGCACACACTCACACAAACACACTCTATATGGGGAAATTTAGAGCATTCAGTTGACCTTGAATCCATGTTGAGATAACATGAAAACGCCAGATTGGGATTCAAACCTGGAATCCCCAGCGCTGAGAGAGGAACATGCTAAACATTAAGCCACCGTGCCGTCCCACCTTTATTTATATCTTTCAGTAATTAAATAATAATTCATCCATTATCTTCCGTTTTATCCTCTACTAGGGTCGCGGGGGGAGGGGGGGAGGGGGTTCAAAGGAAAACGTTTGGGGCGCTGGGCAGATAGACCCAGGACAGGACGTCAATCCATCACTGGACACACTCACTCACACAGACACACTCCATATGGGGCAATTTTGAGCAATTAATTGACCTTGATCCATGTTTTTGGACTGTGGGAGGAAAGCGGAGAACCCGGAGGAAACCCACGTGGACACGGGGAGAACATGGAAACTCCACCCAGATTGGGATTCAAACCGGAAATCCCCAACGCTGAGAGGAGAACATGCCACGAAGCCACCATGCCGCCCGGTAAATAAATATGAAATATAATATTTTTTTTGTTGTATCTGTAATTCATGTAAGGCTTAAACCTCATCTTATTATCTTCTGCTTAATCCTCTACTAGGGTCAAGAGGGGAGGGGGGGGGTGGTAGCCATTACCCATGCCCATCTGGGTGGAAAACGTTTTGTGCACTGGGCAGATACACTCTGGATAGGGTACCAATCTATCGTTGGGCACTTTTACTCACACAGACTATATGGGGCAATTTAGAGCACTCAATTTACCTTGATTCCATGTTTTTGGACTGTGGGAGGAAACCAGAGAACCAGGAGGAAACCCACACAGACAAACAGAAGGGGAAAACAGAAACTCCACCCAGATTGGGATTCAAACTAAGCCACCGGGTCTTAATAAATAATTAATATTAACAGTGCAGCTTAATTTAAGGACAACTTTTCTCATGCACATTGAATCCGGACAGGACGCCAATCTATCACTGGACACACAGGAAACCAGAGAACCAGGAGGAAACCCACACAGACAAACAGAAAAAGAGAAACTCCATCCAGATTGGGATTCAAACTAAGCCACCGGGTCTTAATAAATAATTAATATTAACAGTGCAGCTTAATTTAAGGACAACTTTTATCATGCACATTGAATCCGGAATGGAAGCTTTCATCATTTCACACGTTTTTAGGAGAAAGCAGGCATCACCTGCAGGACTATCGGGTCAATGCAGGTGAACTTCGTCTCCTCTCGGTAAAGATATTCAATGGAGCATTTCAGCAGAAGGATCTTGGGGTTTTTGATGTACGGATTCATCTGGAAAAGCAGAAAAACAACAACTCATTGGTAATGTTCTCTTAGTGCAGTGCTTCTCAAATAGTGGGGCATGGGGGGGGGGGGGGCGCATAACAAGAAATCACAGAGCAAGTGATATTACATGTAATGGACAAACCCTCAAGAGACAACATGGAAAAATATTAACAGAGAAAGCGGAAAGAGACGAAAATAACAAGACCAACAAAAGTCAAGCGAAAACCCAATGTCGACACGTATGTAGCGTCTGGCTTCACTGTAACTGAGGTGGAGACGAAGAAAGACCGGTGTGTCTGCTGTGTCTTTAAATGTTGGCAGCGGACAGCATGAAGCCAAATAAATGAAGGCGTCACTTAAAGACATTACACCCCAATCACGCCGATAACCGCTTGAGCTTTCGTAAACGTGACGCGCATAACCAGCAATCATAACACTGCTACGTCAGAAAAGCTGTGCGCTGCAAAACCGGTGCGTTGGAGACGTTAGTTCTGACTTCCTCAAAGTAAAAAAAAAAAAAAAAAAAAAAACACAAATTGTTATTAATTTTTGTTTTGTAGGTTGAGGTGTTAATATATTGTGCTCCTGAACGAATGTTGCTGATGAATTTGAATTTATTATTATTTATTGAGGGCACAGTGGCTTAGTGGTCAGCACGTTCGCCTCTCAGCGCTAGGGATTCCCGGTTCGAATCCCCATCTGGGTGGAGTTTCCATGTTCTCCCCGTGTCTGCGTGGGTTTCCTCCGGGTTCCTCCCACAGTCCAAAAACATGGATCAAGTCAATTGAATTCTCAAAATTGCCCCATATAGAGTGTGTCTGTGTGAGTGAGTGTGTGCCCAGTGATAGATTGGCCTGGGTCTATCTGCCCAGCGCCTGAGATGTTCTCCCCTGGATGGGCATGGGGAACCCCACCGCGACCCTATTAGAGGATAAAGCGGGAGATAATAAAAAAAAAAAAAAATTAATTGATTTCATTTCATTTCATTTTTCAGTATCACATGCCAGTCAGTTCAAAAATGTTTCTCGTTTAATGAAGGATTTCATTGTTACAAACTGAAAAACAAAGTTAATAAAATGATTCTGTATTAAGTTGATCTATATTTCTTTCTTTTTTTAAGGATACATTGTTATGAAAGAGGTTTACTTATAACAAATTTATAGACTAATCATAGTGGGCGTGGGGGCTTAACGGAAAATAATTGAGAATCACTGTGTTAGTGCATCATATGACATGACATACACCAGGGGTGCCCAATACGTTGATCGTGATCGATGCAGGGGTGTCGGGTAGATCGCGATGGAGGTTTGAAAAAAAATAAATAAATAAAATAATAATAATAATTAGCGTTCATCACGTATCAGCACTTTTTTTTGTTTACAGCACAGTATCTGAAGCACTTATACACGCGAGCACATATTTTCACACACAATGGGATTCATTCTGAATCCCCCCCTTCCGTCTCTCTCGCTGTGCCCAAAACCAGCACGTGGCCACTCCGTCGTGCCTAAATCCTAATCCTCATGGATCATCTACATTAGATAGTTTTTGTTTGTGTTTTTAAGATCAAGTTCAAGTTATTTATTTCTATAGCGCTTTTTACAACAGTACATTGTCAAAGCAGCTTTACAGAATGAAAAGCCTTTAAACCCCCAAAGAGCAAGCCGAAGTGACAGTGGCAAGAAAAAAAAAAACTCTCTTTTATGTTGTTATTCAAGGAAGAAACCTTGGGAGGACCAAGACTCATGGGGAACTCATCCTCCTTGAGCGGCCGGGCAGCAAAAACAATGTAGGGCAGCTATGTACAGATATTTAACAAATGGAAAAACTAAAAACTGGAAAACTATATGTGAGTCCATTAAGGGTGTCCTGCAGGACCGCCAGTCCAATTGATATTCAGGTTCCATTTTTACACTTTGACAAGATGAGTGAAGGACTTTAAATGAAAGTGGAACATTTCAGTTCTTTTGGAGCAGAGTGAGAGGATGAATATATATATTTTTAAATTGTCAAACTCAAAATGCATTTGCTTTTATTAATGTTGATGTTCTGTTTGGGGAACTGCAGGTTACAGTGATTGTTGTACACGTTTGGTTGTACTAAAATCAAGTCGTCTCCATGCTATTTGCTAGAATGTGTTTAACAAAAGAGCAATTTCTGTGAAAAAGGCAACCTGAAGCCGTCTTTTCTACGCTGATTTGACAATACTAACATGATGCGTGTAAACAGGTTTCAACCTAAAAGCCTAAAAAAAAATTTAAAAAAATTAACCCTGGTAGATCTCAATGACCTGTCCAATGGAAAAGTAGATCTCGGGCCAGAAAAGTGTGGGCACCCCTGACATACCCAATAAAGCGGTTCTCAAACTGCGGTACGCAAAGTAGTATGCCAGATAATGGTATGGATATACAATACATTCATTATCTCCCGCTTTATCCTCTATTAGGGTCGCGGGGGGGTTCCCCATGCCCATCCAGGGGAGAACGTCTCGGGCGCTGGGCAGATAGACCCAGGACAGGGCGCCAATCCATCACTGGACACACACTCACTCACACAGACACACTCTATATGGGGCAATTTGGAGAATTCAATTGACTTGATCCATGTTTTTGGACAGTGGGAGGAAACCGGAGAACCCTGAGGAAACCCACGCAGACACGGGGAGAACATTGAAACTCCACCCAGATTGGGATTAGAACCGGGAATCCCTAGTGCTGAGAGGAGAACATGCTAACCACTAAACCACCGTGCCGGTGGCCATTTTAGTTATTTATTTACTTTTAGTTACTTTTTTACATTCGCTTTACTGTTCAGCTACCCCATCGCTATAACATAGCATTTATTCCGCTTTGTTGTCCCTCACTACTCTCCAAATCACGGGGTAGTTGCTAGCGTTTTTAGCCGCTAACGCTAGCACTTTCTGCTTACTATCGCAGTCATTTGCTGCCAACACCGCTACATTTAATACCCGCTTGGTTTATAAATATAAGCCTATATTTATAAAAGAGCCATCTCCTGATCTGTGTCGACGGATTCAACTGTTCGGATTTTCGGATCGGATTCTATCGGTCTCGACGCTGATCTTCACACACCGCACTGTGAGAACCTTCAGGACTCAACCTCCACCCGACGCTAAAGCAGCCAGATTCACTAGGGTTGGATCTTCATCATCAG
>JAFMOD010000447.1:237254-251700 GCA_019802435.1 Corydoras maculifer
ATCTCAGGCTTGGCTGTGCTGGGGGGTAATCTGTGATCAGTGTATGCTGGCGTTTCACAGCTTCACCCACCTCATCATTAATGGGGGGGGTGTGGCACTGAAATGATGCTGTTCCGGGGCGCCATCTCATCTATGTAGAGCCTGCAGTATCTGCCTCTTTTAGTTATGCTGCTCTAGTCAGTCATGCCGGAGTCACATGCTGCACTGTGTCAATAAATTAGTTATTAATTAAATGCCGTGCTTTATTATTAGCTCTAACTGCCTTCCTTGTCTGTTTCTTTTGAGGTGTGACCGGATTCCTGGAGATCTTCATCCATGGCTCTGCCGACAAACACTGATGGAACCTGAATATTAATTGGACTGGCGGTCCTGCAGGACGCCCCCTTAATGGACTCACTTATAGTTTTCTAGTTTTTAGTTTTTACATTTGTTAAATGTCTCTACATGGCTGTCCTACATTGTTGTTGCTGCCTGGCCGCTCAAGGAGGATGAGTCCCCCACTGAGTCTTGGTCCTCCCAAGGTTTCTTCCTTGTATAACAACATAAAAGGGAGTTTTTTCTTGCCACTGTCGCTTCGGCTTGCTCTTTGGGGGTTTAAAGGCTTTTCATTCTGTAAAGCTGCTTTGTGACAATGTACTGTTGTAAAAAGCGCTATATAAATAAATAACTGGAACTTGAACTTGCCGGCCCTGGTATGGATATACAATACATTATTTTCGGCATTCTGTAATTTGGCCTCTAGATAGCAGTATTTGCCTGTTAGGAAAACCAGAACCATGTTACTCAGCGATCAGCGTTCTTTAAAAAAAAAACCCTACTAGATTACGTTGTGAAAGTCCAGTTTATTAAGGATTTTCCATGTTCTCCCCGTGTCCATGTGGGTTTTTTCTGGGTTCTCCAGTTCCCTCGCACCTTTAAGTAATTTAGTAAAAGTAATGAAGTAAAGTAAAACTTTACAACTCATGATGAGTTGAATAGTTCAGGGAACTATTTGATGAATGAGCATGGGAAAGAGTATGAATGTCCGGTAGCAGGTTGAGCGGAGAGATTTGAATAATGGGACAGTCAACAAGAACATGCCATAAAGTCATACCCCTGAGGGGGCAGAAATCAGGACCAGATGGTGTAGAAGATAGAGATGTTCTGGTAAATGTACACATGAGAAAAAAGGCTGTTGTCTGGAGGGGTGGGCGCACATACAAAAGAAGCAAGTCACCCCCTCTAACGCCTTAAATGGACGAAGTAGAGGACTTCAGGCAGAGCTCTTGGGGGATAGCAACATTGCTATCGTCCATATTTTTCATTGTTTGATATTTTACATGCGGCATGGTGGTTTATTGGTTAGCACGTTTGCCTCTCAGCACTAGGGATTCCCGGTTTGAATCCCCATCTGGGTGGAGTTTCCATGTTCTCCCCGGGTCCGCGTGGGTTTCCTCCGGGTTCTCCGGTTTCCTCCCACAGTCCAAAAACATGGATCAAGTCAACTGAGTTCTCCAAATTGCCCCATATAGAGTGTGTTTGTGTGACTTAGTGAATGCCCAGCGATAGATTGGCGTCCTGTCCTGGGTGTATCTGCCCAGCACCCGAGACGTTCTCCCCTGGATGGGTATGGGGAACCCCCCCGCGACCCTAATAGAGGATAAAGCGTAAGATAATGAACGAATGATATTTTACACTGTCTATTCATTAAAACACATTAAATTATTTTGGAACGAAACCGCTGACTTCTGACTGTTTATGAAACTCAACAAAACCCATGCGGACACGGGGAGAACATGGAAACTCCACCCAGATCGGATGCTCTAAATTGCCCCATATAGTGTGTTTGTGTGAGTGAGTGTGTCCAGTGATTGATTGGTGCCCCGTTTTGGGTGTATCTGCCCAGTGCCTGAAATGTTCTCCCCCAGGTGGGCATGGGGAACACCCCCCTCCACCTTCGTAGAGGATAAAGTGGAATATAATGAATGTTTGTAACTGTCTTATTAAAGCAATACAGCAATCAAGGTCGTGCATTATTGAGAATAAATAATGGCAAAGAGGTGTAACTGTACTCCGCTATATGTGTCGTGGCCAACATCCAACTTTTTGCTGTGATTTAGTCACAATAATGCCACGCCCTCTCGTACCTCATTGCTATAATATACATCTTCACCTTATTGAGATTTGCCATTTCATTCCATGACGACAAACAAGTTTTGGTTTGATAACGGGTGCTACTTGGTCTGAAAAGTTTGAGAACCACTGATATCCACAATATACATAATATTCAAAACAAATAAATAGCGTACCTTTTTATGTGCAATATTTTTTGTGCAAACAAAACCATTCACCACGACGGAGTCGAACTTCTTGCCTCCTGGAATCTATAAAGACAAACAACGTTGTCAGGACGCCCTTTGGTGTAAAGTAAAAAATATCAACCCAACAACTCAATGTCATTAAACTCAGCGAACTGAATTCTGACGTGACAAACCGAGCTCTCACCTTTTTGATGTGGACCAGTTGGCGGATGTCCATGTCATCGTCACAACTACGGACATCTGGGTGTACGGTCTGCACTACCTGGCGCACGACTGGCACTATGATATCACGCCAGGACAGCGAGAGAGCCTCGCTGTAGAGCAGCTGTTGCAGCAGCGCCATCATATGACTGTGGTTGGCTGATCTAGATGCAATAAGTAATTCAGAAATCTTTAACGCGCATGTGGTTAGCAATGATATCACTATATATATATATATATATATATATATATATATATATATATATATATATATATATATATATATATATATATATATATATATATATNTATATATATATATATATATATATATATATATATATACACACATATACATATACACACATACATACATACATACATGCATATATATATATTATAACCAACTGTTTATTAAGATGGGCGGGTCAATGTAATTGACTGGCGTACTGTTACGACATTACATTACAAATATTATTACTATTACCACTTCCCTGTATACCTTGCAGTCGGGTTATGTGTGTTCTATATTTGATAGTTTTCTTAAAGTTCGTGTTCTGTTTTGGTGAACGCAGGTCGCAGGGGTTGTTGTACGTTTGTGTTGTATGCTGTGTGTGTTAGCTCGTTCGGGTGTGGGGTTGCCATTTAATAAGAGGAATATCTATGAATAAGGCAACCCAAGTATTTCTATGCTGATTTCCCAAAACTAACATGATGTGCGTAAACATGTTTTAACATTAAATTTGATCCTGGGAGATCACTGGAAAAAAAAGAGATTTCGGGCCAGAAAAGTGTGGGCACCCCTGTAATACACTGTTTGTGTTATTGTCTCATTTGTAAGTTGATCTGGATAAAAGCGTCTGCTGGACGACTAAATGTAAATGTTATATTAATGCCGTTTCAACTTGAAATCCGTTCATCCATTATTGTCTGCTTTATCCTCTATTAGGGTCGTGGGGCGGTTCCCTATGCCCATCCTGGGTAAAACATCTCGGGTGCTGGGCAGATACACCCAGGACAGGGCTCCAATTTATCACTGGGCACACACTCACTCACACAGACACACTCTATATGGGGCAATTTGGAGAACTCAATTGACTTGATCCATGTTTTTGGACTGTGGGAGGAAACCGGAAAACCCGGAGGAAACCCACGCGGACACAGGGAGAACATGGAAACTCCACCCAGTTTGGGATTCAAACCTGGAATTCCTAGCGCTGAGAGGAGAACATGCTAACCACTAAGCCACCGTGCTGCCCCCCAACCTTAAATCATCTCTCCTATTGTTTTTAATTCTCCCACTGAAGTGACAAAATAAAATAAAATGTGAACTACTAATACGAAAATTAACAAACAACTATATTACAATGATGACTTACAGAAGTCTTTCCATAGCCTTCTTCTCACCGTTCTCCTCCCTCAGCTGGTCCAGTGAGCTGTGGTGCCACCCCAGTGGGGTAAAGAGCATCTCTTTGGCCTTTTCTTCTACACGCCGATTGAATAAAGACTCTAGGGTTGCACGGAAGCGAACATTTAGCCAGAGAGCCGTGAGCTGGGTTCAAAGGTGGAGGAAGAAAGCCAGTGGGAAGATACCTTTAATGAAAGCATCACTAATGGATAGGTGTTGACCTCCATCTTCTGTGACCAGGAACTCAGCTGTGCGAGAAGCAAGGAGAGCATAAGACATAATTACAAGGTTATGAAAGCACATCTGAAACATTCTCTTGTGTGATTCATGGGTCAGTGAGTTCCATGCAGTTCTGTGCCTCGTTATTCTCAAAACGTTTTAAGGAACCAGATATCAGTCACACAAGGCATGTGGATGGAAGATCCATAGTGAGTCATGCTAAGAACATGATATGGGCTGGATTAGGGGTGTAGATTCTTCAAGCCAGTGATTCGATTATTTTCGATACGGAAGAATTCCCAATGATACGATTCGATACGATTAAAATACGATACAATACTCCAATGCCCAGCACCCAAAACGTTGTCCCCTGGATGGGCATGGGGAACCCCCCTGCGACCCTAGTAGAGGATAAAGAGGAAGATAATGGATGGATGGAAGAATATTAAATTAATTAAGGAGCGGCGGCACGGTGGCTTAGTGGTTTTGCATGTTCTCCTCTCAGCGCTGGGGATTCCCGGTTCGAATCCCCAACTGGGTGGAGTTTCCATGTTCTCCCCGTGTCCACGTGGGTTTCCTCCAGGTTCTCCGCTTTCCTCCCACAGTCCAAAAACATGGATCAAGTCAACTGAGTTCTCCAAATTGCCCCATATAGAGTGTGTCTGTGTGAGTGAGTGTGTGTCCAGTGATAGATTGGCGCTCTGTCCTGGGTGTATCTGCCCAGCGCCCGAGACATTCTGCCCTGGATGGACATGGGGAACCCCCCCCCCCCATCCTAGTAGAGGATAAGGCGGAAGAAGATTCCATGTTCTCTCCATGGGTTTCCTCCAGGGTTTTCAGTTTCCTCCCACAGGCCAAAAAAAAAGGATTCAAGGTGAATTAAATGCTCTAATTGCCCCATATAGCGAGTGTGTGTTCATGTAGGAGTGTGCGCTCCCCACCCCCACATCATAGAGGATTAAGCGGAATATAAATACTGACAATTCTGTATTTAAAGGGGTAATGTTTTCCTCTTCCTCTTGTGGAGAATAAATTAATTTGGAAGGCAAAAATGAGGTAGCGCCACCCGCAGCTTTGGAGGAGGTTATGTATACATAAAAAAAAAAATATATATATATATATATATATATATATATATATATATATATATATATAATATTAATAATTTTTAAACAATGGCGACATTATATACACATTAATCGACGCTCTTGCGGACGTATCGATGTATCGAATCGCCGGCTGTTGAATCAATGCATCGATTCAAATCGATTACGATTTACACCCCTTGGTTGGATTTAGTATTAGTTTGAAATTATTCCGTTAGATATGCAGTCATGCATTCCGGTGCAAGCCACGGTGTTAATTTGACACTTAGGAACTTTAGTTTTTAAAGAGGGGACCATGGGAAGTCATGCCTCAAACAGCGCAGTGCGTTAGTGCTGCGTTTGAAGCAAAACAGACCCGAACACCAGGCTCGTCAGCCCCTTCTCACTTTGTGTGTGGAAGTCAGGGTCAGGTGCGAACGGGTCAGAGAACTCCATACTTTTCTGCTCGGCCGGATGCGGAGGCACGTGGGGGTACTTGGCCTGCTTTTTAATGTGGAAGTTGACGTTGTCCTGCTCCACGTTCAGGTTGATGGAGGCGGCCGAGTCGCTGTCCACCGCCGAATGGAAACTGCTGACGGACGTCCTCTTACTGGGACTGGCCGAGCCTGGACGACATCAGAAAACAAGACCAAATCGGATTAATGTTTACATCTCACGAAGGGGTGCTGAAAAAAAAAATCGATTCTTCAGAGAATCGCGATTCGTAGTCCTGGCGATCATAAATTCATTCATTCATTCATTTATTATCTCCCGCTTTATCCTCTATTAGGGTCGCGGGGGGATTTCCCCATGCCCATCCAGGGGAGAACGTCTCGGGCGCTGGGCAGATACACCCATGACAGGACGCCAATTCATCACTGGGCACACACTCACTCACACAGACACACTCTATATGGGGCAATTTTGGAGAACTCAATTAACTTGATCCATGTTTTTTGGACTGTGGGAGGAAACCGGAGAACCCGGAGGAAACCCACGCGGACACGGGGAGAACGTGGAAACTCCACCCAGATGGGGATTCGAACCGGGAATCCCTAGTGCTGAGAGGAGAACGTGCTAACCACTAAGCCACCGTGCAGCCCGATTCTAAATTCAAGTATTCAAATATTTGGTCAATCCACAATATAAAGTGCAGTACAGTATATGTGGAACGAGACAGGGTTCCCCAGGAACAAGGTGCTACACATAACAGCTACTACACAATCAGCATAAAGTGCACGCGTGCAAACACAATGATCACAATAAATACAGGACGATACACATTACAGATAACAATAAACATTCAGAAATGCTATGAAAGTAAACCCTGAGTTTGGTTATTGTAAACCAGTGATTCTTAATTACGCAAGTATTGTCTGTTAAGCCCCCCCCTAGGAAGAAGAAAACATTTTTCGCCCCCCCCCCCTCCCCCACACACACACACTCACCCCCCCGTACATGACAAAATGGGATGGAAAGAGTATTTTTACACGCCCACTGTAGTATCATTTGTCTATAAATTTGTTCTAAGTAAACCTCTTTTATAAAAATGTATCCTTATTAACAATAAAGAAAGAAATCTAGATCAACTTAAAACAAAGAATCATTTGATTAACTTTGTTTTTGAGTTTGTAACAGAAACGAATGAAATCCTTAATTAAACGAGAAACATTTTTGAACCGGGGCGGCACGGTGGCTTAGTGGTTAGCACGTTCGCCTCTCAGCGCTAGGGATTCCCGGTTCGAATCCCCATCTGGGTGGAGTTTCCATGTTCTCCCCGTGTCTGCGTGGGTTTCCTCCGGGTTCTCCGGTTTCCTCCAACAGTCCAAAAACATGGATCAAGTTAATTGAATTCTCAAAATTGCCCCATAAAGAGTGTGTGTGTGTGAGTGACTGTGTGCCCAGCGATGGATTGGCGCCCTGTCCTGGGTCTATCTGCCCAGCGCCCGAGACGTTCTCCCCTGGATGGGCATGGGGAACCCCACCGCGACCCTAATAGAGGATAAGCGGGAGATAATGAATGAATGAATTTTTGAACCGACTGGCATGTGATACTGCAAAATGAAATGAAATGAAATCAATAAATAATAATAAATTCTAATTCATCAGCAACATTCATTCAGTCATTCAGCGCCCGTTTTGCAGCGCACAGCTTTTCTGAAGTAGTTTTCATGAAGCGGGATGATCGCTGGTTCTACTCGTCATGTTATCGATTAAAAAACTCAAGCGGTTATTAGCGTGATTGGGGTGTAATGACTAAGTGACTCCTTCGTTTATTTGGCTTCACGCTGTCCGCTGTCAACATTTTAAGACACAAAAGACACACCAGTCTTTCTTCGTCTCCCACCTTAGGTACAGTGAAGCCAAGCGCTACGTCATAGTTTCTCGTTTTAGTTTGCGATTGACTTTTGTTGCTCTCATTTTCTTCGTCTCTCTGCGCCTTTCTCTCCGCCATCCCTGTTAAATATTTTCCCGTGTTTTCTGTTTAGGGTTTGTTCAGTACATTTATTATCACTTGCTCTGTGATATCTTGTTATGCGCCCCCCTCCCCACCCCCCAGGGAGGCACACCCCACCATTTGAGAAGTACTGTTGTAAACAGTTAACATTAAGTGGAGAGGTAACGGTGCTGGTGGCCTCCTAGTGATGTGAGCAACATGTTCCAGGAATAAAACGTCCTTGATTTTAAAAGTTCTCAAGAGTTTATAATTGTGGCAGTTCTTGACATTTACATTACATTTGGTCATTTATTGGACGCTTTTATCCAAAGCGACTTACAAGGTGAGCACAGGGTTCATCACAACATCTCTGGAGCAATGAGGGTTAAGGGCCTTGCTCAAGGACCCACATTGGTAACTTAACCACTAACCCTAACCACTGAGCTACCGTGCCCTGTTCTTTATAATGTGCCAAAGGTGCAAGATGTGCATAAAGGTATGTGCAAATATGCTAACAGCAGATATGTTAATGTTAATGTTTGGTCAAATTGTTCAAGAGTCTGATGGCCTGAGGAAAGAAACTGTTTCAGTCTGGAGGTGTTGGCCCGGATGCACCGGTACCTTTTTCCAGAAGGCAGGAGTTCAAAGAGTGAGTGTGAGGGGTGAGTGTTGTCATCCACAATGCTGGTGGCCTTGCGGATGCAGCGTGTGGTGTAAATGTCCGTGATGGAGGGGAGAGAGACACCGATGATCTTCTCAGCCGTCTTCACTACCGAATCGGTTTTAAAAAAAAAGCGTTGAATTTTATTTTTTGGCGCCCCCTCCCGAGCGTACTGCATATCGCGTTACGTAGCCGCTCGGCCACCGCACAGAGAGCTTGTTAACCGGCTCCCGTTGTAGTTGTAGGGAAGCATGGAGCAGGGGGAGAGCGGGAATCATCCCCCTGTCGTCGTTAAAAACAAGTGTTTGACTTTTAAAGCCAGAAAGAGAGAGAGAGAGAGAGAGAGAGAGAGAGAGAGAGCTGGACATGAGCACAACTGTTTACAACGGGTGCAAAATAAAATCGAGGTACTTTGGGAAAACGACAAATGCGCAAGCCCGTTTGGCGCGACGTCACCCTGAGATAAAAGAAGATGAAAATATATTTAATATTTAAGGTTAAGTTTTGAAAATGTAGAGAATGTTGGTGCAATATAGTTAAAAAGAGTGAAGAATGGATTCGATTTCTAATGTTAAGTTTTAAAGATTTACAAAATCTAAATGCACTCTGCGCGGCATGGTGGCTTAGTGGTTAGCATGTTCTCCTCTCAGCGCTAGGGATTCCCTGTTCGAATCCCCATCTGGGTGGAGTTTCCATGTTCTCCCCGTGTCTGCGTGGGTTTCCTCCGGGTTCTCCGGTTTCCTCCCACAGTCCAAAAACATGGATCAAGTCAATTGAATTCTCCAAATTGCCCCCTATAGAGTGTGTCTGTGTGAGTGAGTGTGTGCCCAGCGATGGATTGGCACCCTGTCCTGGGTCAATCTGCCCAGCGCCTGAGACGTTCTCCCCTGGATGGGCATGGTGAACCCCCCACGACCCTAATAGAGGATAAGCGGGAGATAATGAATGAAGGAATGAATAAATGCACTCTGACTGTAAAGTCTGTATTTTAGTTTCGATTAAAGGTTAATGCGCCATTGGAAACTTTTATATTAATATCCATCCATCCATTATCTTCCACTTTATCCTATATAAGGGTAATGGGGGGGGGGGTTCCCCATGCCCATCCGGGGGAGGACGTTTTGGGCGCTGGGCAGATAGACCCAGGACAGGGAACCAATCTATCACTGGGCACACACTCACTCACACAAACACACTCTATATGGGGCAATTTGGAGAACTCAATTGACTTAATCCATGTATTTGGACTGTGGGTGGAAACCGGAGAACACGGGGAGAACATGAACACTCCACCCAGATGGGGATTCGAACTGGGAATCCCTAGTGCTGAGAGGAGAACGTGCCGCCCTTTTATATTAATATATTTTAAATTATTTGTTCATTGATAGATGGAGTGGTAGCTTTGTGGTTAGGGTGTTGGGCTATCAATCTAAAGGTTGGGGGTTCAAATCCCAGGTCCACTGAAGTTACCAATGTGGGTCCTTGAGCAAGACCCTTAACCCTCATTGCTCCAGGGATGTTGTGATGAACCCTGTGCTCACCTTGTAAGTCGCTTTGGATAAAAGCGTCTAATAAATGACCAAATGTAAATGTAGATGTTTTTATTTAAGAAAAAGCCGGGCAGCTAAGCTAACCTAATACTGCTCATTTTAATTTAGCGCAATCCTATTTTTGTATAAATCTAAAATGATGCAAAAAGATTTGATACAAGACGGAACCTGAAATATTGTTTTAAATAAATGTTCTATTAGTTTACATCGTCATTTCATCTTGTCGATCACATCATTTAAACTAAATGTAAAGCGCATTTGAACTGAAAAAAAATCGTTTCAGAATGGAAAATCGAATCGTGACTTCAAAAACGGGAATCGAATCGCCAGACACTGAGAGATTCGCACCCCTACATCTCACCACGGATGCCTTATCTGGATTCGTTTCTTACTTGGTGTGATGTAGTCATTATCATCAGCTAGCTGCTCTGTATCACTGTCGTCGAACTTGATGTCTTTGAACCACGAGGGCTCGGAGTGTCCCTCTACGGAATTAACGCTGTCTGTATCCGGGGATGGCGTTTCAGAAAACTCTGTGCTCTGCACAAATACAATGGTTGGTTTTTAATAACCAGCACAGTTTATTGGCATGGTAGCAAACATAGATGATAACTCACCTGAAGAGGGCGGTATAAAGCGTATTCGTCCCGAAATATCTGATCGTGGTGAGTAACACAGTCAAGCCAGCGCCCATCAACCAGAGCTTGTCCGATTGCTACCGCCTGAGCCCTGTTCACAACAATTTAGAAACAAAAAGAGGTGCATTCTAAGAGTCTGACTTAAGTTCTGGAGTTTCGGGACGCCACAAATATTCAGGAAACCAAAAAAATAAATAATGGCAGCGTTCCACTAAAGTGATATGACAGAGTAAGTAATTTATCTCATCTTGTCTTATTCATTCATTCATTATCTCCTGTTTTATCCTCTATTAGGGTCGCGGTGGGGTTCCCCATGCCCATCCAGGGGAGAATGTCTCGGGCGCTGGGCAGATAGACCCAGGACAGGGCGCCAATCCAACGCTGGGCACACTCACTCACACAGATACACTCTATATGGGGCAATTTTGAGAATTCAATTGACTTGATCCATGTTTTTGGACTGTGGGAGGAAACCGGAGAACCCGGAGGAAACCCACGCAGACACAGGGAGAACATGGAAACTCCACCCAGATGGGGATTCGACCGGGAATAATGCTGAGAGGAGAACATGCTAACCACTAAGCCACCGTGCCGCCATCATCTTATCTTATCTTCTGCATAATTCTCTACAAGGGTCAATGTTGGTGCAATATAGTTGAAAAGACTGAAGAATGGATTCGATTTTTAAGGTTAAGTTTTAAAGATTTACAAAATCGAAAATGCACTGACTGTAAAGTCTGTATTTTAGTTTCGATTAAAAGGTTAATGCGCCATGGAAAACTTTTATATTAATATCCATCCATCCATTATCTTCCATTTTATCCAATATTAGAGTAATGGGGAGGGGGGGGGTTCCCATCCAGGGGAGGACGTTTCGGGCACTGGGCTGATACACCCAGGACAGGGTGCCACGCCACTCTCACACATGGGGAAATGATATAAAATATAGGGGCAATTCAGTTTAGCCAATTCACTTTGTATCCATGTTTTTGGACTGTGGGAGGAAACTGGGGAACACTCTCATACCTTATTGCTATACAGTATTTATATATTGTAAGAATATATAAATATTCTTCAGATACATTAATGTATTATATACATTTGGTCATTTAGCAGACACTTTTATCCAAAGCAATTTACAAGGGGAGCACAGGGTTAATTACAACATCCCTGGAGCAATGAGGGTTAAGGGTCTTGCTCAAGGACCCACATTGGTAACTTCAGTGGACCTGGGATTTGAACCGCCAACCTTCAGATTGACAGGGCAATGCCCTAAGCTAATATTGTATTAATATATAATATTATCAATTCTATATTGTAAAGAAGGTAAGGAGACGTGTTCAAAAGGGAGGTTCGTACCAGTAGGAATTCCACATTTTGGTGACTGGGTCAGCCTGTCCTTCACTGCTCTTTAATGCGGTTTTCATTCATTCATCCATTATCTTCCGCTTTATCCTCTATTAGGGTCGTGGGGGGGTTGCCTATGCCCATCCAGGGGAGAACGTTTCGGGCGCTGGGCAGACACACCCAGGACAGGACGCCAATCTATCACTGGGCACACACTCACTCACTCACACAGACACACTCTATATGGGGCAATTTGGAGAACTCAATTGACTTGATCCATGTTTTTGGACTGTGGGAGGAAATGAGAGAACCCGGAGGAAACCCACGCGGACACGGGGAGAACATGGAAGCTTCACCCAGATGGGGATTCGAACCGGGAATCCCTAGTCCTGAGAGGAGAACATGCCAACCACTAAGCCACCGTGCCGGTCTTAACTTTTCGATTTTAAAATAAACTATATATGTTGAAATTTTTTGTGTTTTATTTTTCACATGGTCAGCATGGTGGCTTAGTGGTTAGCACAGTGAGAGATTGGCGTCCTGTCCTGGGTGTATCTACCCAGCGCCTGAAACGTTCTCCCCTGGATGGGCATGGGGAACCCCCCGCGACCCTAATAGAGGATGAAGCGGAAGATAATGGAGGGGAGACACGGGGAGAATATGGAAACTCCGAGAGGAGAACAGGAGCCACCGTGCCGGAACCCCCCAATTTATAATACCTAATGAGCCCCACTTAGTCTGCTGAAAGCCCACATAAGGTATTGTATACACCACATAGTATGTAGGGCTTATAATGTACACAAAGGAAGAAAGAATATCGATGACATCCTTACCTAGTAGAGATGGTCCCATTTCGCAAAAGCCAGTTGACGAGGTCTTTACCCACAATGCAGTTGGGGTATGTACGGAGCCAATATCTGTGGTCTTGAAATTCCATTCCAGTATTGCTGTGACATATCTTCTTCCAAAGGTCTTTCAACTGAGACGAATCCTACATTAGAAACAGATGAATGTATAAAACCTGTTAAATCTAATTGGACAGTAAATAAACAGTGGCTTAGTGATTAGCATGTTCTCCTCTCAGCGCTGGGGTTCCAGGTCCGAATCCCAATCTGGGTGGAGCTTCCATGTTCTCCCCGTTTTCACGTGGGTTTCCTCCGACCTCTCCGGTTTCCTCCCACAGTTTCAAAACCATGGATTCAAGGTAAATTGAATGCTCTAAATTGCCCTTTATAGTAAGTATTTGTGCATGTCTGTGTAAGAGTGTGTGCCCAGCGATAGATTGGAGCCCTATCCTGGGTGTATCTGCCAAGCGTCCACGTTCTCCCCTGGAAGGGCATGAGGAACCAAACCCCTCCCCCGTGACCCTAGTAGAGGATTAAGCAGAAGGTAATAAATGATTGAAAAAATACCAGTAGGGTGGCACGGTGGCTTAGTGATTGGCATGTTCTCCTCTCAGCGCTAGGGATTCCCGGTTCGAATCCCCATCTGGGTGGAGTTTCCATGTTCTCCCCGTGTCCGCGTGGGTTTCCTCTGGGTTCTCCGGTTTCCTCCCACAGTCCAAAAACATGGATCAAGGTTAATTGAGCTCTCCAAATTGCCCCATATAGAGTGTGTCTGTGTGTGTGAGTGTGTCCAGTGATAGATTGGCGCCCTGTCCTGGGTGTATCTGCCCAGCGCCCGAGACATTCTGCCCTGGATGGACATGGGGAACCCCCCCCGTGACCCTAATAGAGGATAAAGCAGAAGATAATGGATGGATGAAAATACCAGTAGAATTTTGCGTTCCTCCTCACAGTGGTCAGGCTTGATTACAGCTCGGCTGGTCTGAGGGCTCACCGAATTCTCGTACGTGGGAACCATAGAGCCGGAACGGTCCAATGACAGGTTGGTCACACTGGCTGATCTGCAAACATGAGCACGAATTGGAACCCCGAACAGCATAACCGTTTTAAATGATGAACAGTGAACTGCCATGACGACACACACCTCTTTCTGGCCGGTGATTTACCCAGGTCTTCCTGCACGGCCGACAGCCTGGAGCCGAGGCCACTGTTTTGAGATTCCTGGTGAATCAGACTGCAGGAGACACACGGGAGACAAAGTGACTTGCACGAGCGAAGTGAACAAAGTGAGACCGAGAGCTGGTTAGAAAAGGACATGCAGCACATGCATTCACTAGAACTGGAACTACTGAGGAGTCACGGAGAGAATGAAAACACTGAGGACTCACGTCTTCCTCATCCCAATAGGGGTTTTTCTGAGCATGAAGGAAAGGGAGAAAAGTTAACGGCAGAACAAGTACAAAAGTCAGGCGTTCTCTCGCTCTCTCAAATACACACACACATACACACACACACAGATAGGCAGACATACACAGATAGACACACACACAGAGAGATACATAGACAGACAGACACACACACAAAGATACACAGACAGACAGACACACACACACACAGCTACACGGACAAATACACACAGATAGACACACACAGATACACAGACAGACACACACACAGAAGATAATGGACACACAGACAGACACACAGATGCACAGACAGACACACAGAAGATAATGGACACACACACACAGATGC
>JAFMOD010000447.1:257302-267302 GCA_019802435.1 Corydoras maculifer
GGGCGTTCGCTTGCAGAACGATAGAGATCGTGATTCAGAATGAATCACATTGTGTGTGAATGTGTGCGCGTGTGTGTGTGTGTGTGTGTGTGTATAAGCGCTTCCGATACTGTGCTGTAAAAAAAAGCGCTGATACGTGATGAACCCTTTTTTTTCCTCAAACCTCCATCGCGATCTACCCAACACCCCTTCGTGATCAACCGGTCGATCGCGATCAACATATCGAGCACCCTTGTTTTACACAAACTTGATGCATTGGTGTATCCCATAGTCTTTGTCCCACATCCGGTGAATTGGAATCTGGTCACCTTACTGGATCCAAATATAAAAATCATTATAAAATGCCGAGGCGGCACAGTGACTTAGTAGTTAGCATGTTCTCCTCTCAGCACTAGGGATTCCCGGTTCAAATCGCCATCTGGGTGGAGTTTCCATGTTCTCCCAGTGTCCGTGTGGGTTTCCTCTGGGTTCTCCGGTTTCCTCCCCCAGTCCAAAAACATGGATCAAGTCAATTGAATTCTCCGAATTGCCCTATGTAGAGTGTGTGTGTGTGTGTGTGAGTGAGTGTGTGCCCAGCGATAGATTGGTGCCCTGTCCTGGGTGTAACTGCCCAGCGCCCGAAACGTTATGCCCTGATGGGCATGGGGAACCCCCCCCGCGACCCTAATAGAGGATAAAGTGGAAGATAATTGATGGATGGATTATAAAATGTTTCTCCATGTCCTACCTGGCTCTTTCCCTCCATGATCTCCTTTAGTCTCTTAAGCGCGGTACGAAGCTGGACCGCCGTTCGTGGATCATGGCTCCCGATGGGGGTCTCTGACTTCCGGCGTCCCTCTGAAAACAGATCGAAGGATCTTAGACGTGTCAACAACCCAGCTGCGCGATTTAGAATGTGGTCAGTGCTCATGCTTAGAAATCGGTACGACCCATTCACCTCTTCCAAAAAAAAAAATTAAAAAAACTCACAGACCAAATCATGGTCTGATGGAAGTCCTAAAGTCAAACACAATGACGGCTCACGTCAACTAATAAAAACGTATGAACATTCAGATGAAATCAGGAGCTTTCTATATCAATAATAATAATAATAATAACAATAAAGAAAACAATGAAAAACAAACACAGGGGGGAGCTGTTGGATGTCTCGATATGTCCAGCACATTGAGTTCAAGTTACTCAGACATAGCACCGTGACATGGAACAGCGCCGAACCACACTGACACATTCTTAAGAATCAGTATTAATGAGCGAATGGTGGTTGAGTAGGGCGGCACGGTGGCATAGTGGTTAGCATGTTCTCCTCTCAGCACTAGGGGTTCCAGGTTCGAATCCCCATCTGGGTGAAGTTTCCATGTTCTCCCCGTGTCCGTGTGGGTTTCCTCCGGGTTCTCCAAATTGCCCCATATAGAGTGTGTGTGTGTGTGAGTGAGTGCCCAGAGATGAATTGGCGTCCTGTCCTGGGTGTATCTGCCCAGCGCCCGAGACGTTCTCCCCTGGATAGGCATGGAGACCCCCCCGTCACCGTAATATAGCCGGATTCCCGGTTCGAATCCCTATCTGGGTGGAGTTTCCATGTTCCCCCCATGTCCGTGTGGGTTTCCTCCAGGTTCTCCGGTTTCCTCCCACAGTCCAAAAACATGGATCAAATCAATTGAATTCTCCAAATTGCCCCATATAGAGTGTGTCTGTGTGAGTGAGTGTGTGCCCAGCTATAGATTGGTGTCCTGTCCTGGGTGTATCCGGCCAGCGCCCGAGACGTTCTCCCCTGGATGGGCATGGGGAACCCCCCCGACCCTAATAGAGGATAAAGCAGAAGATAATGAATGGATGGTGGTTGAGTTCAAGCATGAAAGCATTTCAGGGAGTCGGCTCGCACACACGTCACACATGAACAAACACATGAACAAAAGGACCCTCACCTTCCCACTCCTCTGTGAACAGAAGAGAGCATAAAGACAGCTTGAACTTGTTTCAACAAACTAAAGCAGTGCACATGAATTGAAACATGACCGAGCCAAAGTTCTGCTTCAAAAACTTGTATGTAAACAAAAGCTATATTGTAACAGCCTTCCAGTTACTGTTCGTGATTCTGAATCACTATTAATCTTTAAAAATAAATTTAAAACACATTTCTTTATTCTTGCGTTGAATGAATCCCCTGTAGATAAAGCTGTAGATCTCAGGCTGGGTGGTGTTGGGTTCACCCACCTTATCTTTAATGGGGGGGTGTGGCACTGAAATGATGCTGTTCCGGGGAGCCCTCTCAGCTAGGTAGAGTCTGCAGTATCTGCCTCTGTTAGTTCTGCTGCTCTAGTCAGTGATGCCGGAGTCACATGATGCACCGTGTCAATCAATCACTTATTAATCAATTGCTGGGCTTTATTATCGGCTCTTAATGCCTTCCCTGTCTGTTTCTTTTGAGGTGTGACCGGCTTCCTGGAGGTGTAGTCAGACCTCCATCAATGGCTCTGCCGACGAATACCGGATGAATGGAACCTGAATATTAATACACTTGCCGGTCCTGCAGGACGCCCCCTAATGGACTCCCATATAGTTGTCCAGTTGTTAGAGTTTTTCCATTTGTTAAATATCTGTACATTAGTGTCCTACACTGTTGATGCTGCCAGGCCGCTCAAGGAGGATGAGTCCCCCACTGAGTCTTGGTCCTCACAAGGTTTCTTCCTTAAAATAACAACATAACAGGGAGTTTTGTCTTGCCACTGTCACTTCGGCTTGCTCTTTGGGGGTTTAAAGGCTTTTTATTCTGTAAAGATGCTTAGTGACAATGTATTGTTGTAAAAAGTGCTATAGAAATAAATTACTTGAACAATTACATTTAGTCATTTAGCAGACGTTTTTATCCAAAGCGACTTATAAATAAGAACATTACAAGTTAGAAGTTATGCAGAAACCAACTACACTGTAAATTCATCAAACCTGATTGTTATTTGATGCTGCCCCCCCCACCCCACCCCCTTTTTTTTTACAACAGGTATTTGTTAAAGAGATGCATCTTTAGTAGTTTCTTAAAACTGCCTAGTTATTCTGCCTTACGGACAGAGTTTGGAAGATGGTTCCACCATTTTGCAGTGGTGAACACCACGGAGTGAGAATCAGCTCCTCGGTGAGGTGGAACCACCAGGCGGCGATCATCACTGGAGCGAAGTGAACGAGTCGGAGTGGATTTTGAAAAGATAGAATGAAGGTAAGAGGGGGAAGATCCAGAAATGGTTCTGTAGGCCAGAGTCAGTGACTTGTACTGAATGCAGCAGCTACAGGGAGCCAATGGAGGGAATTAAATTTACTGGCACTACTCATCATCCTCTTTTCTTATATAGGTTCAAAAAGGAAAGTACAGCAATGTACCTGTATGATAGGAGTGTAAATCAGAGCTCTTATAACTATTTAATTCAATATCGATTCTTATATTTGGTCATTGAGCAGACTAACAGGATTCCGGTTGCTCTAACAATATATCTAAAATACTGCCATCCAGTGGCCAAACTACAGAACACTTTATTTAAAAAAAAAACAAACAAAAAAAACCCACCAATGAAATAAAAGTATTATATTTCACACATTGATGTGAATGTGAGGCAGTGTGTTATTTTTAACAACGTCACGGCTGGATTAGAGATTTAAGTACCAGAACTACCTGGTTTGTAATAAATGGTGATGAGATGGATGGTTTAATGCCAGGACTGCTCATTGGATTAGATTTGTATTTACAGTCCAGTTATGGTAATAAATTTCAGGAGCATCCCAGCTTTGATGTTAGTGTAAATGTCTTTTATTGTTGTTTTATTGTAGCTGAAGTAGTGATATTTCTTTGTTATAATTGGTGCACATTGGGGGGGGGTAGGATTGGTTTCATTATATAATAAAAAAAATAAATCATATGTATTGAATAGATCATTCATTACTTCATTCATTCATTCATTCATTCATTCATTCATTCATTCATTATCTCCCGCTTTATCCTCTGTTAGGGTCGCGGGGGGGTTCCCCATGCCCATCGAGGGGAGAACATTACGGGCGCTGGGCAGATAGACCCAGGACAGGGCGCCAATCCATCGCTGGGCACACACTCACTCACACACACAGACACACACTATATGGGGCAATTTGGAGAATTCAATTGACCTGATCCATGTTTTTGGACTGTGGGAGGAAACCGGAGAACCCGGAGGAAACCCACGTGGACAACATGGAAACTCCACCCAGATGGGGATTCGAACCGGGAATCCCTAGCGCTGAGAGGAGAACATGCTAACCACTAACCCACCGTGCCGCCTGAATAGATCATAAATAGATATTTTAAAAAGCCCAGCCTGATATAAAATCTATCATAACATAACGCTGCATACAGCATCAGTCTCAGGAGATGAATTACAGTAACACTGATGTTTAGGTCTTCTGTTTTCTTACATCTGCAGTGTGGTTCTGATGCAAGCTTTCTAAATCACCACGAAAACTCTCACCGACATGCTTTACAGGTTGCTTTAGCATTTTCATGTGAATTTCCTGAAACGGGGTTGATATCTCAAACTATTAAAAAAGGAATGCAAAAATGGGTGTGGTCATGTGAGCGAGGACAAGAATATATATATACTGTATATATATATATATATATAGGCGGCACGGTGGCTTAGTGGTTAGCACGTTCGCCTCTCAGCGCTAGGGATTCCCGGTTCGAATCCCAATCTGGGTGGAGTTTCATGTTCTCGCCGTGGGTTTCCTCCGGGTTCTCCGGTTTCCTCCCACAGTCCAAAAACATGGATCAAGTCAATTGAATTCTCCAAATTGCCCCATATAGAGTGTGTCTGTGTGAGTGAGTGTGTGCCCAGCGATGGATTGGCGCCCTGTCCTGGGTGCATCTGCCCAGCGCCCGAGACGTTTTCCCCTGGATGGGCATGGGGAACCCCACCGCGACCCTACTAGAGGATAAAGCGGGAGATAATGAATTAAATATATATATATATATATATATATATATATATATATATATATATATATATATATAAATAACAAATCCATCATAGCAGTGTAATAAAAGGTGGACTGTGGTTACCGGAGTTTGTAGAAGTCCGCCTGACCAGGTCGGAATGTTTCCTATGTGTAGACAGCGAGCTGTTGGCCCAGTTACGGCGCTCCCCTTGTGGCGACGGGGCAGCTGAGTCTGGTTTCTCAGTGACTGTAGAAGGCCGGCCATCTTCTGCACACAGAAAAAAGAAAAAAAAGAAGGCCGAACTTCAGCCGTGGCCCCATGATTACATCACTTTTGCAGGGAGAGCTGTTGCAGTGGAATCGCACCCCTTTTATTTATCTGGTTTATCTTGAACCTTGAGGGTTTTTATTTTGTATTCCTTGCGGCACTGATATTTAATAACAACTTAATAATTGGGCCAGACTTACCAAGCTTTTTTGCTGGTGCAATGTTTGCACCTGACTTTTCTAAAAAGAATAAAAGGCAGAAATTAGAACTGTTATCACTAAGCAGTTACATTTTTTTTAATCAATTGGTTTGAGGTTTGATTCGTTTGTTTTTGATTAAGACGTACAATAAAGGGAAATAAAGGGAGCTGGAGAATTTGAAATCTGAATAATTAAAAGCAAGAGGTTACATTAAAGAGAAATTCAATCTATCCGATAAAGCCTTAAGCTTTAGAAATGTAATAAGTCTAACCACTTGATTTTAAAAAACATCCCAGAGATAGAGGGGAGAGCGTTTTGGGCGCTGGGTAGATACCCCCAGGACAGAGGGCCAAACTATCGCTGAGCACACACTCACACATCCGAACACACACTATATGGGGCAAATAAGAGCATTAAATGTGCCGTAAATCCATGTTTTTGGACTGTGGGAGGAAACCGGAAAACCTGGAGGAAACCCACGCGGACACGGGGAGGACATGGAAACACCACCCATATTGGGATTCGAACCTCGATCTCCAGCGCTGAGAGGCGAACGTGCTAACCACTAAGCCATCGTGTTAATTTCAAACTTACTCGAACTGTGCTGTCCTAACCATTAATTCATTAATTTAAATTATTTAAATTTTTTTCATTCATTCATTATCTCCCACTTTATCCTCTATGAGGGTCGCGAAGAGGTTCCCCATGCCCATCCAGAGGAGAACGTCTCGGGCGCTGGGCAGATAGACCCAGGACAGGACGCCAATCTATCGCTGGGCAAACACTCACTTACTCACACAGACACACTCTATATGGGGCAATTTGGAGAATTCAATTGATTTGATCTATGTTTTTGGACTGTGGGAGGAAACCGGAGAACCTGGAGGAAACCCACGCAGACACGGGGAGAACATGGAAACTCCACCCAGATGGGGATTCGAACCGGGAATCCCTAGCGCTGAGAGGAGAACATGCTAACCACTAAGCCACCGTGCTGTCTATTTAATTTTTTTTTTTTGAAATACATTTTGACAAGACAGACCCAAAGCCCGTGGTTGCAACAAAAAGGGAAATAAGCAGTCGCAGTAGGGGATCACATGAATGAGCGTTCGTAATGCTTGTTAAGCTTCTGGCACTTCTCCATCGACTCCACATGACTGAAGACTTCAGGCAGCGTCACATCTTTGACCTCATTATTAAGTCTGTAGAAAACAACTGTGCGTTGTGCCTTCCAGTGTTTCCATGTTTAGTTACGTCGAAAGATACAAAGGAAAGGACAAAAAGCTCCCTAAAGGTTTGCAAAAGCACATTCAGTCACCTTTACTGAAGCGGAAGAGGCTGACCAAGGAGCTGTAAGCCGAACGCAGAGGGGGCTCGTCCTGATCCGGTGTGAGGGGTTTGAAGTGAGTCAGGTGGGAGGGACTGGCAGGAGACAGGGGAGGCTCCGAGCTCCAGTCCAGCAAGGATGAGGAGGACGCCGACCTGTCGTCAGCCGCCATGTCACTGCCTCTGTAAGACAATGAAAATCAAAATGAAAAATCTTTTCACATCAGGGTGGCACGGTGGCTTAGTGATTAG
This sequence comes from Corydoras maculifer, assembly GCA_019802435.1. NCBI lineage: Eukaryota > Metazoa > Chordata > Actinopteri > Siluriformes > Callichthyidae > Corydoras > Corydoras maculifer. Next base: position 264,299 of record JAFMOD010000447.1, read on the forward strand.
CATGTTCTCCTCTCAGCGCTAGGGATTCCGGGTTCGAATCCCCATCTGGGGGAAGTTTCCATGTTCTCCCCGTGTCCGTGTGGGTTTCCTCCGGGTTCTCCGGTTTCCTCCCACAGTCCAAAAACATGGATCAAGGTCAATTAAATTCTCCAAATTGCCCCATATAGAGTGTGTCTGTGTGAGTAAGTGAGTGTGTCCAGTGATAGATTGGTGTCCTGTCCTGGGTGTATCTGCCCAGCGCCTGAAACGTTCTCCCCTGGATGGGCATGGGGAACCCCCCCGCGACCCCCCCACCCCCACGACCCTAATACAGGATAAAGCGGAAGATAATAGAAGGATGGATGTTCACATCATATACCATTAGTTAAAGGCTTAAATCACCTTTACATATTAAAAAACGTAGCCATTACGCTTTTAAGATAACTAATGTGAATTAATAAGGATTTCTTAGTATCCATCCATCCATTATCTTCCACTTTATCCTCTATTAGGGTAGTGGGGGGGGGGGGACGTCTTGGGCGCTGGGCAGATACACCCAGGACAGGACACCAATCTATTACTGGACACACCATTACTCGCACAGACACACTCTATATGGGGCAATTTGGAGAACTCAATTGACTTGATCCATGTATTTGGACTGTGGGAGGAAACCGGAGAACCTGGAGGAAACCCACGCGGACACGGGGAGAACATGGAAACTCCACCCAGATTGGGATTCGAACCGGGAATCCCTAGAACTGAGAGGAGAACATGCTAAACCACTAAACCACCGTGCCGCCCAGGATTTCTAAGTATTCATTTAATTCCTAAAACACTTTTTATTAAAGATATGGCCTATCCCAGCACTCACATGGCAAAAAGCATAGAAAAGAAACAGACGGCAAGGCTCTTACACAGCAAACACACAACTACAGTGGCTGTCAAAGCCTGTACGTTGGGGAGCAATCCTGTCTCCGGTCCTCACTGGTTCCACCCTCCCCCTGCCCCCCGCCTCTCACAATCCCATTCATAAATTGGTGCTACTATAGCAAACGATAGATTGGCACCCTATACTGGGTGTGTCTGCACAACACCATGAACATTATCCCCTGAAAAGGCATAGGGGAACCCCCTGAGAACCTAATAGAGGATTAAGCGGAAGATAATTAATAAATAAATAAGAATGTTACAATTAATAATTGTAAGTTATCAACCACGTCATGATGACGGTAGCTGAACTTGCAGCACTTTGCTTACTTAAGTAGTTTTCTCCTAAATGGACATGAAAATTTACTTTTAAGGGTCACTTTTTTTTAAACCTTTGATTTGTCCAGAAGAATAAACAATTTTGTGTTAATAATTAGCAAAATGTCTTTTTTTTTTTTGTAATAACAAAATGTTCTTTTGATCCTATGAATTTTGACACTTTTTTGGTAAAGATCATTTTTGCATATTCTAAAAAGAACAGCTCCAGTCCTCAAATCTGATTGGCTGAGCCGTTTGTCCAGCCGTGACATTTCTGCAAACAGCACACACCTCTGACTACTTCTCATTCGTATCAATGCGTGATATACAATTCATTATTTCCCAATGTCTTTTTAGGAACTGCGTTCCATGATTTGACCACTAGATGGTAGCATTTGATTGGTAGAGAAATGGAAACCTGTTACTTTCATCCCGGTTCGAATCCCTATCTGGGTGGAGTTTCCATGTTCTCCCCGTGTCCGCGTGGGTTTCCTCCGGGTTCTCCAGTTTTCTCCCACAGTCCAAAAACGTGGATTAAGGTGAATTGAATTCTTTAAATTGCCCCATATAGAGTGTGTCTGTATGAGTGAGTGTGTGTCCAGTGATAGATTGACGCCTTGTCCTTGGTGTATCTGCCCAGCGCCCGAAACGTTTTTCCCTGAATGGGCATGGGGAACCCCCCCACGACCCTAATAGAGGATAAAGCGGAAGATAATGAATATATATATATATAGATACATATATATATATAGGGGCGGCACGGTGGCTTAGTGGTTAGCACGTTCGCCTCTCAGCGCTAGGGATTCCCGGTTCGAATCCCCATCTGGGTGGAGTTTCCATGTTCTCCCCGTGTCTGCGTGGGTTTCCTCCGGGTTCCTCCCACAGTCCAAAAACATGGATCAAGTTAATTGAGTTCTCAAAATTGCCCTGTTTAGAGTGTGTCTGTGTGAGTGAGTGTGTGCCCAGCGATGGATTGGCGCCCTGTCCTGGGTCTATCTGCCCAGCGCCCGAGATGTTCTCCCCTGGATGGGCATGGGGAACCCCACCGCGACCCTAATAGAGGATAAGCGGAAGATAATGAATGAATGAATATATATATATATATATACACACATATATGTGTGTGTGTGTTATAAATAAATAAGAGAAGTAGCTACAGCTTTAACTGAAAGTTGAGGTTTCAACCACTTTAACTTTCAACAGATGTCTCTATACAGTGGGGTCTCACCATGTGATCAAGTTCTTTACGAGATGCTGTATGTCAAGGAAAGAATGTTGTTTACAGTATTATTACAACAAATGCTGTGTTTTCAGTTTTATTTGAAGGGGGGGGGTCATAAAATTCCCACAGCTTCCCCATTGCTTATTGTTTATTATAAAACCATGAACATGCCTCAGTCAGTTATTTATGGTCAGGGAAAAAACAAACCATTTCCCCGAATAGTTATTATGGGCGGCACGGTGGCTTAGTGGTTAGTACGTTCTCCTCTCAATGCTAGGGACCCAGTTTCGAATCCCAATCTGGGTGCAGTTTCCATGTCCTCTCCGGGTTCCTCCCACACTCCAACAGCATAGATTGAAGGCAAATTGAACATTCTAAATTGCCCCTTAAAGAGTGTTTGTGTGTGTGGGTGAATTTGCCCAGCGATAGATTGGCCCCCTGTCCTGGGTGTATCCGCCCAGCGCCCAAAATGCCCCCAATGACCCTAGTCCATAACAAAGGATGAAATCTCCCTGGTTCGACACCCATCTCCAATCGCTACCTGGGCGCTATACA
>JAFMOD010000447.1:269491-286686 GCA_019802435.1 Corydoras maculifer
CACTTAATTTAACCTAGATAAAAAGTACTGTTTAATAAGCACCACATTTCATTTTAAACATGTGATTAACAGCGTTTGGAAGACAGACACCTGTTAACATCACATGTTAACATTAAACTTAAAACCGCTGAATTTAAACATAACCCTTGACGTTTTCAGTTGTCTACAAGCTAAAATATTCTTAAGGTTTGATAAATATTTATATTTAAATAGCTTTTACATTAAATTAGCTTTATGTTTGATATAAATCACCAAACGAGACTGTTGCTTTCAAAACGCCATGGCACACCGGCGATGCCCCTGGCTGTGTTCACAACCGCCACTGTCACACTTAATAGTACGTCAACACACACTGTGCCAACCTTGCTTTTGGCGTGCTAGGTAGTGCAAGAGCGCCCGGTTTAGGACGCAACCCACTCATTCTAACGCTAGCTTGAAAACGGCACTTAATTTAACCTAGATAAAAAGTACTGTTTAATAAGCACATTTCATTTTAAACATGTGATTAACAGCGTTTGGAAGACAAACGACACCTGTTAATATTACATTAACATTACCTGTTAACATTAAACTTAAAACCGCTGAATTTGAACATAATCCTTGACGTTTTCAGTTGTCTACAAGCTAAAATATTCTTAAGGTTTCTTAAGGTTTGATATTTATTTATATTTAAATAGCTTTTATTAGCTTTGTGTTTGATATAAATCACTACACGAGACTGTTGCTTTCAAAACGCCATGGAACACCGGCGATGCCCCTGGCTGTGTTCTCAACCGCCACGGCACTTAATTTAACCTAGATAAAAAGTACTGTTTAATAAGCACCACATTTCATTTTAAACATGTGATTAACAGCGTTTGGAAGACAGACACCTGTTAACATTACCTGTTAACATTAAACTTAAAACCGCTGAATTTGAACATAACCCTTGACGTTTTTTAGTTGTCCACAAGTTAAAATATAAATTAATGTTTGATATATATTTATATTTCAATTACTTTCATTAGCTTTGATATAAATCACCAAACGAGATTGTTGCTTTCAAAACGCCATGGCACACCGGCGATGCCCCTGGCTGTGTTCTCAACCGCCACTGTCACCCTTAATAGTACGTCAACACACACTGTGCCAACCTTGCTTTTGGCGTGCTAGGTAGTGCAAAAGCGCCCGGTTTAGGACGCAACCCACTCATTCTAACGCTAGCTTGAAAACGGCACTTAATTTAACCTAGATAAAAAGTACTGTTTAATAAGAGCCACATTTCATTTTAAACATGTGATTAACAGCGTTTGGAGGACAGACGGCACCTGTTAATATTACAAGGCGCTTAGCTTTTCCAGAGCTTCGAAAGGCGACGGAATCGAACTTAGGGATCAACTAAATAAGCAACATAACGAGCTGTACCTTCCTGCAGCGGTGTTTATTCCAGCATCGCTGTTTAATCCGATGGAAGATGGCGGGCCGTCCCGCTCGCACACGGTCACGATGATCTGATTCCCATGATCAGTGTTGTTAGCGAGCTACAGCGAAGAAAAAGGATGGCTCTCCACATAATCGAGCGCCGAGAAGTAGATCATTGTTTGGGTCACGAGACAGGGCATTGCTAATAGAACCCGCATCGACTCGAGCTGTAACGAAAGTAACACTCATCCATCCATCCATTATCTTCCGCTTTTAGAGCTGTGCGATACCAAATACAGGGCCAATATCGCGATATTCGATACCGATACGATACTTTTTTAATATTTAAGCTTCATTGATTCGAAAGACCTAGTATAGAATTTTGCCAAACAAACATTGTAGGTGACAACGAAATAATGTATCCCAATCAACATCTTTGTTTAGAAAGAATGGAACAGTAAAAAAAAAAATGCTTTAACGTGAAGAAAAAATATATTTTTGAGGTACAAAAGGAGAAACGACAATACAAATATAAAGTAAAAATGCTCCCCGCACTAGACAGTTTTAACTTTCTTTGTTTCTTTTTTTTCAAATAGAATAGTTCTGAGGTTTATTCTTAAATAAACAACAACAACAACAACAATAATAATAATAATAATAATAATAAGGGCGGCCCAGTGGCTTAGTGGTTAGCATGTTCTCCTCTCAGCATTAGGGATTCCCAGTTCGAATCCCCATCTGGGTGGCGTTTCCATGTTCTCCCCGTGTCTGCGTGGGTTTCCTCCGGGTTCTCCGGTTTCCTCCCACAGTCCAAAAACATGGATCAAGTCAATTGAATTCTCAAAAATTGCCCCATATAGAGTATGTGTGTTTGTGTGAGTGAGTGTGTGCCCAGCGATGGATTGGCGCCCTGTCTATTTGCCCAGCGCCTGAGATGTTCTCCCCTGGATGGGCATGGGGAACCACCGCGACCCTAATAGAGGATGAAGCGGGAGATAATAAATGAATAAATAATAATAATAATAATAATAATAATAATAATAATAATAATAATAATAATAATAATAATATATCTTTCAATCTTTATGTTATTTTGTTTACATTGTGTTCACTTGCCTGTTGCTTTAATTCTATAAACTTCCTTGTTGTGGGATAATTAAAGCTTTATCTAATGTTATCTTCTCTTAGATTTGTAATAGAATAAATGTACTAGGTTATTTCAATGTCTTCATTTTATATATATATATATAGGGGCGGCACGGTGGCTTAGTGGTTAGCACGTTCGCCTCTCAGCGCTAGGGATTCCCGGTTCGAATCCCCATCTGGGTGGAGTTTCCATGTTCTCCCCGTGTCTGCGTGGGTTTCCTCCGGGTTCTCCGGTTTCCTCCCACAGTCCAAAAACATGGATCAAGGTCAATTGAATTCTTAAAATTGCCCCATATAGAGTGTGTCTGTGTGAGTGAGTGTGTGCCCAGTGATAGATTGGCGCCCTGTCCTGGGTGTATCTGCCCAGCGCCCGAGACGCTCTCCCCTGGATGGGCATGGGGAACCCCACCGCGACCCCAATAGAGGATAAGCGGGAGATAATAAATGAATAAATATATATATATATATATATATATATATATATATATATATATATATTAAATAAGTTTGTTGTGTTTTCTGTGTGCCACCTAATAGACTTTTTGCAAACTGAACAGGTTGCTGATGTCGCATTTTCAGCTGTAAAATACAGCCAAACAGTGCTTCTCTTTTTTTTCAGACATCTTTTTTTCTCTCCCATTCCGAGTCTCTCTCTCTGTACTGTGACGTGTTGACTTGGGCGGGTCAGGCTGAGCCCACGTGGCTGCTGTTTCACGTGAGTGTGCAACAACAAAAGTGTGTGTTTGTGCCTGTGCCACAGTGATATCAGCGTTACAGACTCAGAGAATAGACTTTGATAAATCGGCGTGCGCACAAAAAACTTGAGTATCGATCTTTTTACGCAAGTATTGTTTAATACCAATACCAGCGTTGGTATCGATATTATCGATGTTTGTATCGATCCACACAGCTCTATCCGCTTTATCCTATATTAGGGTCGCGGGGGGGTTTCCCATGCCCATCCAGGGGAGAACGTTTCAGGCACTGGGCAGATACACCCAGGACAGGACGCCAATCTATCACTGGACACACACTCACTCACACAAACACACTCCATGTGGGTCAATTTGGAGAATTCAATTGACCTTGATCCATGTTTTTGGACTGTGGGAGGAAACCGGAGAACCCGGAGGAAACCCACACGGACACGAAGAGAACATGGAAACTCCACCCAGATCGGGATTCCATCCATCCATCCATCCATCCATCCATCCATCCATCCATCTATTATCTTCCTCTTTATCCTCTATTAGGGTCGCGGTGGGGTTCCACATGCCCATCCAGGGGAAAATGTTTCGGGCGCTGGGCAGATACACCCAGGACAGGACGCCAATCTATCTCTGGACACACATTCATTCACACACATTCATTCACACACACACACACACACACACACACACACACACACACACACAAACACACACACACACACACTCTCTATATGGGGCAATTTGGACAATTTTATTGACCTTGATTTCATGTTTTTGGACTGTGGAAGGAAACCGCAGAACCCGGAGGAAACCCAGACGGACACGGGGAGGACATGGAAACTCCACCCAGATTGGGATTCGAAACGGGAATCCCTAGCGCTGAGAGGAGAACATGCTAACCACTAAGCCACCGTACCGCCCTTAGAGCATACAATTTACCTTAAATCCATGTGAGAACCTGGAGGACACCAACGTGGACACGGGGAGAACATGGAAACTCCACCCGGATTGGAATTCGAACCTGGAATCCCCAGCACTGAGAGGAGAACATGCAAAACCACTAAGCATCCGTTTGATGTTTGATGTTGATTTTGGGTTGGTTTAATGTTTTCCTTAATTAACAATTGGTTTCACTAAGAAAATACTTAATACTTAATCTTCAAAAATGTAAAGTAGATTTGCACCATGTACCAAGCAGCCAAATCGCACAGGGGCAAATGTTTCGGGCCCTGGGCAGATACACCCAGGACAGGGCGCCAATCTATCGCTGGGCACACACTCACTCACACAGACACAAACACACTCTATATGGGGCAATTTGAAGAACTCAATTAACTTGATCCATGTTTTTGGACTGTGGGAGGAAACCGGAGACCCCGGAGGAAACCCACATGGACATGGGGAGAACATGGAAACTCCACTCAGATTGGGATTTGAATCGGGAATCCCTAGCGCTAAGCCACTGTGCCGCAAGTACACATTTATAATTCATTTAATATTAATTGTAAAGCTCAGTGGCTTAGTGGTTAGCATGTTCTCCTCTCAGTGCTGGGGATTCCCGGTTCAAATTCCAATCTGGGTGGAGTTTCCATGTTCTCCCCGTGTCCACGTTGGTGTCCTCCAGGTTCTCCGGTTTCCTTCCACAATCCAAAAACATGGATTTAAGGTCAATTGAATTCTCCAAATTGCCCCATATAGAGTGTGTCTGTGTGAGTGAGTGTTTCCAGTGATAGATTGGCATCCTGTCCTGGGTGTATCTGCCCAGCGCACGAAACTTTCTCCCCTGGATGGGCATGCAGAAGCCCCCCCACCCACCCCCACAACCCTAATAGAGGATAAAGCGGAAGATAATGGATGGATGAATAATTATAACAATAATTATAATAATAGTATGCTTTAAGGGCGGCACTGTGGCTTAGTGGTTAGCATGTTCTCCTCTCAGCGCTAGGGATTCCTGGATCGAATCCCAATCTGGGTGGAGTTTCAAGGTAAAATGAATGGTCTAAATTGCCCCATATAGTGTGTGTATGAAGATAATGAATGAATGAATGTAATTCAGCTGCTCCATTTTTTTATTTGGTCCTCAGACTACAAACGGAATCTTTTTGGATCATTTGGACGTGTTCCCTTTGGGGACCCTGGATGACTGTTGCAGAACTCCTTCAGGTACCTGTACATAAAAAAAATAAATAAATAAAAATTAGTTTATGAGAGCGGCACGGTGGCTTAGTGTTTAGCATGTTCTCCTCTTATATTCTCAAGGAAACTCCACCCAGATTGGGATTCAAACCTGGAATCCAGTGATGAGAGGCGTACTAACTATTAAGCCACTCTGCCGCCCCATAAGAACAATAATAATAATAATAATAATAGGCATGGTGGTTAAGTGGTTGGCATGTTCTCCTCTCAGCACTAGGGATTCCCGGTTCAAATCCCCATCTGGGTGGAGTTTCCATGCTCTCCCCATGTCCGTGTGGGTTTCCTCTGGGTTCTCTGGTTTTCTCCCACAGCCATAAGAACAATAATAATAATAATAATAATAATAATAATAATAATAATAATAATAGGCATGGTGGCTTAGTGGTTAGCATGTTCTCCTCTCAGCACTAAGGATTCCCGGTTCGAATCCCAATCTGGGTGAAGTTTCCATGTTCTCTCCGTGTCCGCGTGGGTTTCCTCCGGGTTCTCCAGTTTTCTCCCACAGTCCAAAAACATGGATCATGTTCTCCCCATGTTTTCCCCATGTCCGTGTGGGTTTCTTCTGGGTTCTCTGGTTTTCTCCCACAGTCCAACAACATGGATCAAGGCAATTGAATTCTCCAAATTGCCCCATATAGAGTGTGTCTGTGTGAGTGAGTGTGTGCCCAGCGATAAATTGGTGTCCTGTCCTTGGTGTATCTGCCCAGCGCCCGAGACGTTCTCCCCTGGATGGGCATGGGGAACCCCCCAAGACCCTAATAGAGGATAAGCGGGAGATAATGGATGGATAGATTGAGATTCATGTAAACGCAAAATTCCAACACATTGCATCCTCGTTACATGGACTAGTTTTCAAACCAGTCTGAACCAGAACATTTGGTGTCCCTGCGGTCCTCACCTGAGCGATGCTTAAGTGAGGAAAACGTCCAATGTTTTCCATGAGGTATCGCGTTTTCATCCATTGTTCGTGCCACGCCTGAACGCTGTAGCGTGGTTTGCACTCTGACAAACGCTGCCGGATGATTTGGTTTTCCCTCAAGATTTCCAGCAGCTTTTCTTGCCGTTTCTTTGTGTCAAGCCTGCATATATTATGAAGAAGATATCTGATAATCAGGTCATTATTAATGAGGCGGCACGGTGGCTTAGTTGTTAGCATGTTCTCCTCTCAGCACTAGGGATTCCCGGTTCGAATCCCAATCTGGGTGGAGTTTCCATGTTCTCCCCGTGTCCGTGTGGGTTTCCTCCGGGTTCTCCAGTTTCCTCCCACAGTCCAAAAACATGGATCAAATCAATTGAATTCTCCAAATTGCCCCATATAGAGTTTGTCTGTGTAAGTGAGTGTGTGCCCAGCGATGGATTGGCGCCCTGTCCGGTGTGTATCTGCCCAGCGCCCGAGACGTTCTCCCCTGGATGGGCATGGGGAACCCCCCCGCGACCCTAATAGAGGATAAAGCGGAAGATAATGGATGAGGGTTAAGAGTCTTGCTCAAGGATCCACATTGTAAACTTCAGTGGACCTGGGATTTGAACCCCTAACCTTTAGATTAATAGCCCAACGCCCTAAACACTGAGCTACTGCGCCCACATCTGTTAAAACATATTGACTTATTTAAGATAAATAATATTATATTATATTTGCGGCACAGTGGCTTAGTGGTTAGCACGTTCGCCTCTCAGCACTAGGGATTCCCGGTTCGAATCCCCATCTGGGTGGAGTTTCCATGTTCTCCCCGTGTCTGCGTGGGTTTCCTCCGGGTTCTCCGGTTTCCTCCCACAGTCCAAAAACATGGATCAAGTTAATTGAATTCTCAAAATTGCCCCATATAGAGTGTGTCTGTGTGAGTGAGTGTGTGCCCAGTAATGGACCCTGTCCTGGGTCTATCTGCCCAGTGCCCGAAACGTTCTCCCCTGGATGGGCATGGGGAACCCCACCGCGACCCTAATAGAGGATAAAGCGGGAGATAATGAATGAATGAATGAATATTATATTATAATATTAGGGCGGTACGGTGGCTTAGTGGTTAGCATGTTCTCCTCTCAGCTTTAGGGATTCCCGGTTCGAATCCCAATCTGGGTGGAGTTTCCATGTTCTCCCTGTGTCCGCGTGGGTTTCCTCCCACAGTCCAAAAACATGGAACAAATCAATTGAATTCTCCAAATTGCCCCATATAGAGTGTGTCTGTGTGAGTGAGTGTGTGCCCAGCAATGGATTGGCGTCCTGTCCTGGGTGTATCTGCCCAGCGCCCAAAACGGTCCCCCCTGGATGGGCATGGGGACCCCCCCACCGACCCTAATAGAGGACAAAGCGGAAGATAATGGATGGATGGATAGATGTGTCCCTACCTCATAATTGCATGCTCATTTTTACAGTCAATGCTCCCAGTCGTCTGCATGATGTGGGCAATTTTCTCCAGGAGTATCTTGTTTTCGTGTCTTATAGTGGAACCCCGTTCTTCCTCGAGCTTTTGAATTCAATAAATTAATGTGATGAAGTAAAAACACACAAAGACACACAGAATGGTTGACAAATGCAATGCTTTTTAAGTGTATAGTACTGACTATAGTACTTAATCTATGCTGGTTCGCTCAGTGGATAGCAAAGTTGCCAACTTAGCTACTTTGTTGCTATATTTAGCAACTTTTCAGACCCTCTAGCTACTTTTTTTGTTAAAAAAAGTGACTAGCGACAAATATAGCGACTTTTTGTGGCGGTATTAGAGACTTTTGGTGACTCTGAGATGAACACATGCACTTTAGTTACAGTCCTCAGCGAACCCCGTCCCACAACACTCATATTGATTTTAATTGATTTTATAATCCATTGATGATATATATATATATATATATATATATATATATATATATATATATATATATATATATATATAGTGGCACAGTGGCCCAATCTGGGTGGAGTTTCCATGTTCTCCCCGTGTCCACGTGGGTTTCCTCCGGGTTCTCCGGTTTCCTCCCACAGTCCAAAAACATGGATCAAGGTCAATTGAATTCTCCAAATTGCCCCATATAGAGTGCGTCTGTGTGAGTGAGTGTGTGTCCAGTGATAGAATTGCGTCCTGTCCTGGGTCTATCTGCCCGGCGTTCAAAACGGTCTCCCTGGATGGGCATGGGGAACCCCACCCCCACCCCCACCCCCACAACCCCACCCCCACAACCCCAATAGAGGATAAAGCGGAAGATAATGGATGGATGAATAGTTATAACAATAATAATAATAATAATAATAATAATAATAATAATAATAATAATAATAATAATAATAATAATAATAACAACCAGACAATTAGTCAGTTCTGAGACTAAAATTCACAGACTTAAAAAATAACAAACATAAAAGCCCAATTTAAATACAATTTAAATCACTTACCATTAGCTTTTTTCTTTTCACAAGTAAGTGACCGTAGATTTTCGGAGGAGATGTATTTACAGTGGAATTGGCAGACTGCACCTTTAACAGGATTTTCCAAAACGATTGGTTTTTAAATAAAATATATTTCATACTTTATTTTTGATTGTTTATTTCAAAAGCTTTTCCCTTGGCGAATAGCTTACCTTTTTCCTGTGTATGTCATAGCTGTTCCGATCCCATTTGTACTGCAAACGTTTGTTGGCACAGGGCAATATTGGCTGGTAACATTGGTGCTGCATGGTGGTGTTTGTAGAAGGCAAGGAAAGCGTTCACGCTGACCACAGACCTGCGGAACGTTGGTTTGAAGGCATCATAGCGCTGCTGTCATGACAGCTGTAGTGAAGCACAACAATCCGCTGGGCTGCTTTGAAACAATGGAGTGTATTTATAATAGATTTTTATTTCAATAAAAGTGATTTATATTGTGATTTCGAGGATAACTTTTAGAAATGTACATTTTACCTCTTGTGCACGACTTGGAATAATTCAGTTTAAGGTTTTATACAGGGTACACTTTTCTAAATCTAGGCTTTCTAAATTGTAGCCAGAAGATAAAGATGTGTGTGATAAATGCCATGGTTCCCCCTGTGACCTTAGCCATATGTTTTTTTAGTGCTTTGTCCTGCACTAAAAGGTTTTTGGACGGGTTATTTTACTATAATGTCCACTGTTTTTAGAGTTCAGGTACAACCTGGTGCACTAATTGCCATATTTGGGGTTTCAGACTGCTCTTTCGCACTTAGCACTATACAAAGCGGCATTATAGCTTTTACATCCATTAGCAAGACGCTGCTTATTGTTACTTTGAAAATCTACCAAGCCCCCTTCTATTTCTTGCTGGTTGAGGGATGTCATGCTTTTTTTAAAATGAGAGAAAATAAGGTACACACAGAGAGGGTGCACAGATACAGTTTTTCCAGAAATTGCAGCCCTTTATATCATATTTTTCCAACTTAAAAGTATTACCTGGTTAAATGTGTGCTTCCATACAAGTGTTTCTGTAGCTATTGCTATTGGCAGTGTACATGTTGGTTGTGATGAGCTGGGATAGGACATTGTGAGAGGGGGGGGATTGGGGGATACTTCTGTTTTTGTGTGTGTTTTATTATAAAACTTGGTTGATGTGTGGTGAAAAAATGAGGAAAGTTGTGAAGGTATTCTGTATATAAACGTGATGTTGTATTGTGCTTACTTTCATTCATTCATTCATTATCACCCGCTTTATCCTCTATTAGGGTCGCGGTGGGGTTCCCCATGCCCATCCAGGGAAGAATGTCTCGGGCGCTGGGTAGATAGACCCAGGACAGGGCGCCAATCCATCGCTGGGCACACACTCACTCACACAGACACACTCTATATGGGGAAATTTTTGGAGAACTCAATTGACTTGATCCATGTATTTGGACTGTGGGAGGAAACCGGAGAACCCGGAGGAAACCCACGCGGACACGGGGAGAACATGGAAACTCCACCCAGATGGGGATTCGAACCGGGAATCCCTAGCGCTGAGAGGAGAACATGCTAACCACTAAGCCACCGTGCCGCCCTGCTTACTTTCACTTTCTCCTAATTAAATATTTTTGAAAAAAGAAATGTACATTTTGTCATTCTAAACCTTTGTCCGGCGGCACGGTGGCTCAGTGGTTAGCATGTTCTCCTCTCAGCTCTAGGGATTCCCGGTTCGAGTCCCCATCTGGGTGGAGTTTCCATGTTCTCCCCGTGTCTGCGTGGGTTTCCTCCGGGTTCTCCGGTTTCCTCCCACAGTCCAAAAACATGGATCAAGTTAATTGAATTCTCAAAATTGCCCCATTTAGAGTGTGTCTGTGTGAGTGTGTGCCCAGCGATGGATTGGCGCCCTGTCCTGGGTCTATCTGCCCAGCGCCCGAGACATTCTCCCCTGGATGGGCATGGGGAACCCCACCGCGACCCTAATAGAGGATAAAGCGTGAGATAATGAATGAATGAATGATAAACCTTTGTCCTTTTAAATTTACCGTACTTAGTAATGCATAATATTATTTATTTATTCATCATCTTCCGCTTTATCCTCTACTAAGGTCAAGGGGGGGGGGTCCCATGCCTATCCGGGGAGAAAGTTTCGGCGCCAGGCAGATACACTCCAATCCATCGCTTGACACACTCAATCACACAGACATACACTATACGGGGCAATTTAGAGCATTCCATTTACTTTGAATCCAAGTTTTTGGACTGTGGGAGGACCCAGCGGACACGGTGAGGACATGGAGGACATGGAAACTCCACCCAGATCCACTGGATCCCCTGTGATGAAGCCACTGTGCTTCCCCAATACCTAATATGTATTTATTTTAATTTATTCATTGTCTTCCACTTAATCATGTACCTGGGTTGTGGGGAGGTTCCTGGGCACGCTCACTCACACAGATCCACTCAGAAACACACACAGTATGGGGCAATTCAGAACTTTTAATTCACCTTGAAACCATGTTTTTTTTTGGAATGGAACCCGAGGAAACCCATTCAGACACAGGGAGAACACGGAAACTCCACCTTGATTGGGAGTCTAACTTGAATCCCCAGCGCTGAGAGGGGATCATGCTAACCACTTAGCCACCATGCCATCCATAATTATACATATGTAAATATTCATAACATAAATAAATTCCAGGAAGCATGATGACTTAGTGCTTTAGCACAAAGGGCTTCCTCCGGGTTCTCTGGTTTCCTCCCATGGTCCAAAAACATGGATTCAAGGTAAATTGCTCTTAAATGCTCTTAAATGCCCCAAAGAGTGTGTTTGTGTTAGTGAGTGTGTGTCCAGCGATAGATTGGTGCCCTGTCCTGGGTGTATCTGCCCAGCGCCTGAAACGTTCTCCCCTGTATGTCCAAGGGACCCACCTCCTTGCGACCTTAGAAGAGGCTTAAGTGGAATATAATGAATGAATGAACGAGTTTCCTTTGTTGGCTTATGGAATAAAATTTTATTTTAAAATTCCCTAAATGACCTGAATTTAAATTTAAACTGATATGAATTAAAGAGGGCGGCACGGTGGTTTAGTGGTTTAGTCTCAGCACTAGGGATTCCCGGTTCGAATCCCCATCTGGGTGGAGTTTCCATGTTCTCCCCGTGTCTGCATGGGTTTCCTCCGGGTTCTCCAGTTTCCTCCCACAGTCCAAAAACATGGATCAAGTTAATTGAATCCTCAAAATTGCCCCAATTAGAGTGTGTCTGTGTGAGTGAGTGTGTGCCCAGCGATGGATTGGCGCCCTGTCCTGGGTCTATCTGCCCAGCGCCCGAGACGTTCTCCCCTGGATGGGCATGGGGAACCCCACCGCGACCCTAATAGAGGATAAGCGGGAGATAATGAATGAATGAATGAATGAATTAAAGAGGGCGGCACGGTGGTTTAGTGGTTAGCATGTTCTCCTCTCAGCGCTAGGCATTCCCGGTTCGAATCCCAATCTGGGTGGAGTTTCCATGTTCTCCCCGTGTCCGCGTGGGTTTCCTCCGGGTTCTCCAGTTTCCTCCCACAGTCCAAAAACATGGATCAAGGTCAATTGAATTCTCCAAATTGCCCCATATAGAGTGTGTCTGTGTGAGTGAGTGTGTGCCCAGCGATAGATTGGCGTCCTGTCCTGGGTGTATCTGCCCAACGCCCGAAACGTTCTCCCCTGGATGGGCATGGGAAACCCCCCCATGACCCTAGTAGAGGATAAAGCAGAAGATAATGGATGGGTGGATGGATGGATGGACCTACATATAAAATATATCATTAAATTGAAACTGATATGTAGTAAAGAATTTTGGCCCTAATGTTCAATCATGGCCAAAAGTTTTGAGATTGATACAAATATTAATTTTTACAAAGTCTACTGCTTCAGTTTTTATAAAGGCAATTTGCATATACTCCAGAATGTTATAAAGAGTGATCAGCTTAACAGCAATTAATTGCAAAGTCAAAATTTTGCCTAGAAAATGAACTTTATCCCCCAAAACACATTTCAACTTCATTGCAGCCCTGCCTTAAAAGGACCAGCTAACATCGTTTCAGTGATTGCTTCATTAACACAGGTGTGGGTGTTGATGAGGACAGGGCTGGAGATCAATCTGTCATGATTAAGTAAGAATGACACCACTTTACACTTTAAAAGGAGGCTGGTGCTTGGCATCATTGTTTCTCCTCTGTTAACCATGGTTATCTCTAAAGAAACACGTGCAGTCATCATTGCACTGCACAAAAATGGCCTAACAGGGAAGAGTATCGCAGCTAGAAAGATTGCACCTCAGTCAACAATCTATCGCATCATCAAGAACTTCAAGAAGAGAGGTTCCATTGTTGCCAAAAAGGCTCCAGGGCGCCCAAGAAAGACCAGCGAGTGCCAGGACTGTCGCTTAAAAGTGTTTCAGCTGCGGGATCGGGCTACCAACAGTGCAGAGCTTACTCAGGAATAGCAGCAGGCAGGTGTGAGTGCATCTGCACGCACTGTGAGGTGGAGACTCTTGGAGCAACACCTGGTCTCAAGGAGGGCAGCAAAGAAGCCACTTCTCTCCAGAAAAAACATCAGGGACAGACTGATATTCTGCAAAAGGTACAGAGTGGACTGCTGAGGACTGGGGTAAAGTCAATTTCTCTGATGAATCCCGTTTCCGATTGTTTAGGACATCTGGAAAACAGCTTATTCGGAGAAGACGAGGTGAGCGCTACCACCAGTCTTGTCTAATGCCAACTGTAAAGCATCCTGAAACCATTCATATGTGGGGTTGCTTCTTAGCCAAGGGAATCGGCTCTCTCACAGTCTTGCCTAAAAACCCAGCCATGAAAAAAGAATGGTACCAGAATGTCCTCCGAGAGCATCTTCTCCCAACCATCCAAGAGCAGTTTGATGATCAACAATGCCTTTTCCAGCATGATGGAGCACCTTGCCATAAAGCAAAGATGATAACTACATGGCTCAGGGAACAAAACATAGAGATTTTGGGTCCATGCCCTGGAAACTCCCCAGATCTTAATCCCATTGAGAACTTGTTGTCAACTATCAAGAGACGGGTGGACAAACAAAAAACCTAAACATTCTGACAAAATGCAAGCATTGATTGTGCAAGAATGGACTGCTATCAGTCAGCATTTGGTGCAGAAGTTGATTGAGAGCATGTCAGGGAGAACTGCAGAGGTGCTGAAGAAGAAGGGTCAACACTGCAAATATTGACTTGCTGCATTAACTCATTCTAACTGTCACTAAAAGCTTTTGTTTAGCATAATATGATTGCAATTATATTTCTGTATGTGATAAAAACANTAGCATGTTCTCCTCTTAGCGCTAGGGATCCAGGTTTGAATCCTGCTTTGAGTGGAGTTTCCCATGTCCGGGTGGGTTTCCTCCAGGTTCTCCACTTTCCTCCCACAGTCCAAAAACATGGATTCAAGGTCAATTCAATGCTCTAAATTGCCCCATATAGTGTGTGACTGAGTGAGTGTGCCCAGCGATGGATGATAGGAACATAATTCATTCATCCATTATCTTCCGCTTTATCCTCTATTAGGGTCGTGGGGGGGTTTCCCATGCCCATCCAGGGGAGAACGTCTCGGGCGCTGGGCAGATACACCCAGGACAGGACGCCAATCTATCACTGGGCACACACTCACTCACACAGACACACTCTATATGGGGCGGCGGCATGGTGGTTAGCATGTTCTCCTTTCAGCACTAGGGATTCCCGGTTCGAATCCCCATCTGGGTGGAGTTTCCATGTTCTCCCCGTTTCCGCGTGGGTTTCCTCCAGGTTCTCCAATTTCCTCCCACAGTCCAAAAACATGGATTCAAGGTAAATTCAATGCTCTATATTGCCCCATATAGTGTGTGACTGTGTGAGTGAGTGTGCCCAGCGATGGATGATAGGAACTTAATTCATTCATTCAGTATCTTCCGCTTTATCCTCTATTAGGGTCACGGGGGGGTTCCCCATGCCCATCCAGGGGAGAACGTCTCGGGCGCTGGGCAGATAGACCCAGGACAGGACGCCAATCTATCACTGGGCACACACTCACTCACACTGACACACTCTATATGGGGCAATTTTGAAGAATTTAATTGACTTGATCCATGTTTTTGGACTGTGGGAGGAAACCGGAGAACCCGGAGGAAACCCACGCGGACACGGGGATTCGACCCGGGAATCCCTAGAGCTGAGAGGAGAACATACTAATCACTAAGCCACCGTGCTGCTCATAGGAACATAATGAATTAAGAAATGAACGAGTTTCCTTTGTTGGCCTTATGTCATTAAAAATGATTTTAAAGTTCCCTAAATGACCTACATACATATAACAGCTATCATTAAATTGAAACTGATATGAAGTAAAGGGCGGCAAGGTGGCTTAGTGGTTAGCATGTTCTCCTCTCAGCACTAGGGATTTCCGGTTCGAATCCCCATCTGGGTGGAGTTTCCATGTTCTCCCCGTGTCTGCGTGGGTTTCCTCCGGGTTCTCCGGTTTGCTCCCACAGTCCAAAAACATGGATCAAGTCAATTGAATTCTCCAAATTGCCCCATATAGATTTGCCCCATCTGTGTGAGTTAGTGTGTGTCCAGCGATGGATTGGCGCCCTGTCCTGGGTGTATCTGCCCAGCGCCCGAGACGTTCTCCCCTGGATGGGCATGGGGAACCCCCCCGCGACCCTAATAGAGAATCAAGCGGGAGATAATGGATGAATGAATGAATGAATGAAGTAAAGAATTTTGGTCCTCATTGAGACCCCTGAGTCTCAATTCTCACTGGGTTACATATGTTACATTGCCACTTTTGCTTCATCTTGCTCTTTGGGGGGTTTAAGCTTA
The DNA here is from genome assembly GCA_019802435.1 of Corydoras maculifer. Classification (NCBI taxonomy): domain Eukaryota; kingdom Metazoa; phylum Chordata; class Actinopteri; order Siluriformes; family Callichthyidae; genus Corydoras; species Corydoras maculifer. The sequence goes on from JAFMOD010000447.1 coordinate 285,192, forward strand.
AAAAAACTGTAAGGCTGCTTTAAGACAATGCACTATTATAAACAACATGCATCAGATTTGGTGCGATGACCTTGAACGCATAACTGAATAGGTTTATTTGTTTTCTCTATAGTTTATAGCTTCTTTTGCGATTGAGTTGACATTCTAAATTCTGCATATTCGGCTGAAACACAAATGAAAAACAACCTATTTTTAAAGATTAATTTTTTGGATCTGAAATAATAAGTCATTATTAAAATACATAACGTTTTTTCGGCGGCACGGTGGCTTAGTGGTTGGCATGTTCTCCTTTCAGCGCTAGGGATTCCCGGTTCGAATCCCCATCTGGGTGGAGTTTCCATGTTCTCCCCGTGTCCGCGTGGGTTTCCTCTGGGTTCTCCGGTTTCCTCCCACAGTCCAAAAACATGGATCAAGTCAATTGAGTTCTCCAAATTGCCCCATATAGAGTGTGTCTGTGTGAGTGAGTGTGCGCCACAGTGATCAGTGATAGATTGGTGTCCTTGTCCTGGGTCTATCTGCCCAGCGCCCGAAACGTTCTCCCCTAGATGGGCATGGGGAACCCCCCCCCCCCGCGACCCTAATTGAGGATAAAGCGGAAGATAATAAATGGATGGAAGTTTTTTCACCTAATATAAAACATTTATCAATTCATTTCGCTTCTTGAAACCAAGATAAATAACAAACATTTTACTGAATACATGATACTGAATTTTTTATTTTATTTTGTTTTAATAAGATTTAACAGAATTAATTTGAGAAAAGTACATGCGAACGGTTTATTGCTGTTGTTCTGCCCTCTTGTGGAAAGTTTATGAAATTACAAAGTGTCCTTCTCACCAAATATTCTTTGTACGCTTGCATGACTAGATTTTAAATTGTGTTAATTGTGTTAATTTTAAAATGCCTCTAAATATGTGTTTAATTCACTGCTTTTTCTGAAATTAGACCTATTTCTTTATATTAATATGAAAAATTTTAATGGTAGGGTCTTTTTAAGAATAGAATAGAATAGAATAGAATTAAACTTTATTGTCAGTGCTCATTATAAACAACGAAATGCAGTTTGCATCCATCCAGAAGTGCTTTAGCAGAGATATAAATATATACATTACAAAGTGGTCATTTGTTGAGTTGAATAAACAAATATGAATGTACAGACTATAAACAGATTATAAATATGAAATATACAAGCTATGAAGAGACTATGAACATGTACATATTATGAGCAGATATAAATTTGAAACATATAAGCTATGAACATGTACAGACTATGAACACACACACACACACACACACATATATATATATATATATATATATATATATATATATATATATATATATATATATATATATATATATATATATACAGTGGGTTGCAAAAGTATTCATACCCCTTGAACTTTTCCATATTTTGTCACATTACAACCACAAACATAAATATATTTCACTGGAATTTAATGTGAAAGACCAACACAAAGTGGTATACAATTGT
>JAFMOD010000447.1:290674-309256 GCA_019802435.1 Corydoras maculifer
CAGATTGGGATTCGAACCGGGAATCCCTAGCGCTGAGAGGAGAACATGCTAATAATAATAATAATAATAATAAGCTTTATCGAAGCTTTCAACCACCTTTGAGCGTGCTACCAGGATGGTACATAAAAAAAGTTCTTTAATCTCACATGTGCAATCTCTGTTCTTCCTTCAGATTAAATACACTGGCTTTGGCTTGAATTCATCAGCAGAGACTGGAGTGTCCAAAGGGAATGAAATGGAAGACAGATAACGTCTCAGTAGGTGCGCTCTTCCTGTGAGTTACATCATAGCAGCATCTCTGAAGAGAGCAGTCACAAACAGGCGTCAGGAGAGTGCATTATAAATGCATTATAAACAGGAAACAGGAGCAGTGGGCTTATACACACTTTTGCCCAAAAGTGGTTTTTCATGGGCTGTTGGTCTGTCAAACGTCCTCTACACGATCAAAAGCATATTTCCGTTACGTAGGTTCTCTCAAAGTGCACTGACATACATTTTGGCTTGTATTTCTAGCTACACACATTAAAAGGATCTCCCTCATGGTTCCCCATGCCCATCCAGGGGAGAACGTTTAGGGCGCTGGGCAGATACACCCAGCACAGGGCGCCAATCTATGGCTGGGCACACNCCCATCCAGGGGAGAACGTTTAGGGCGCTGGGCAGATACACCCAGGACAGGGCACAGAATTATCGCTGGGTGCACTCACTTTCAGACACACACACACAAACACAATATAGGGGCAATTAATGAATTAATTGATTATTTTCCATTTATTAGGTTCGCAGGGGGGTTCCCTATACCCATCCAGGGGAGAAAGTTTCGGGCGCTGGGCAGATCTAATCGTTGGACACGAACTCTCAGACAAACACGCAGTATATGGGGCAATTTAGAGCCTTTCATTTACCTTGAATCCATGTTAATGGACTGTGGACTCTGGGTTCTCTGGTTTTCTTCCACAATCCAAAAACATAGATTTAAGATAAATCGGCTTTACATTGCCCTTATATAAATTGCTCCTATGGGCGGCACAGTGGTTTAGTGGTTAGCATGTTCTCCTCTCAGATCCCAATCTGGGTGCAGTTTCCATGTTCCCAATGTGTCTGCGCGGGTTACCTGCAGGTTATCTGGCGTTTTTCCCAAAAACATGGATTTAAAGTAAATTGGCTGCTTTCCATAGCCCCTATATAAATTGCCCCTATGGGTGGCATGGTGTCTTAGTGGTTATGACGTTTGCCTCTCTGCGCTGGGGATCCAGGTTCAAATCCCAAACTGGGTGGAGTTTCCATGTCCTCCCCGTGTCCGCGTCGGTTACCTCAGACTTCTCAGGTTTCCTCCCACAGTCCAAAAACATGGCTCAAGGTCAATTGAATTCTCCAAATTGCCCCATATAGAGTGTGTCTGTGTGAGTGAGTGTGTCCAGTGATAGATTGGCGTCCTGTCCTGGGTGTAACTGCCCAGCGCCCGAAACGTTCTCCCCTGGACGGGCATGGGGAACCCCCCCCCCCCCCAGTGACCCTAATAGAGGATAAAGAGGAAGATAATGGATGGATAGATTAGATATTGGGGCGGCACGGTGGTTTAGTGGTTGGCATGTTCTCCTCTCCTCTTCCCAGTTGGAATCCCAATCTGGGTGGGGTTTCCATGTTCTCCCCGTGTCTGTGTGGGTTTCCTCCGGGTTCTCCGGTTTCCTCCCACAGTCCAAAAACATGGATCAAGGTCAATTGAATTCTCCAAATTGCCCCATATAGAGTGTGTCTGTGTGAGTGAGTGTGTGTCTAGTGATAGATTGGTGTCCTGTCCTGGGTGTATCTGCCCAGCGCCCAAAACGTTCTCCCCTGGATGGCCATGGGGAACCCCCCCGCGACCCTAATAGAGGATAAAGCGGAAAATGATGAATGGATAGATAATCCATGGTGTTTATGTATGACCTGAAGTCCTACCAAAAGTAAATTACTTTGTTTTTTTAACTAATCCTCTGACTCTATAGGCAAATTGTCTGTAGAGTATGACGTACATATGTAGAACGTACACAGTGTGCTCCTGTTGACTGCACAGATATCCGAAAGGAGCCAAACTCCCCCATAGCTTCCCATGAGGCTGTTGCCTTGGCTGTTTTCCATCACACCAAGAGCAACAAAACATCTCACCGTCTCCCTGCGGGAGCACAACAGGCTCTTTCCTTTGGTAGAGACCAGAGTCCCAAGCAAAACAAAAGGGAACTGTGAATGTTTATCTCAGCAAGTGACTCTGCAGGAAACCTACAGTGGAACAAATGAAGGACAAAATATTATATCCAAATATACATTCATCCATTATCTTCCGCTTTATCCTCTATTAGGGTCGCGGTGGGGTTCCCCATGCCCATCCAGGGGAGAACATTTCGGGCGCTGGGCAGATAGACCCAGGACAGGATGCCAATCTATCACTGGGCACACACTCACTCATACAAACACACTCTATATGGGGCAATTTGGAGAATTCAGTTGACCTTGGGGCAGCACGGTGGCTTAGTGTTTAGCACGACCGCCTCTTAACACTAGGGATTCCCACTTCGAATCCCAATCTGGGTAGAGTTTCCATGTTCTCCCTGTGTCCGCATGGGTTTCCTCCAGGTTCTCCGGTTTCCTCCCACAGTCCAAAAACATGGATCAAGTCAATTGAATTCTCCAAATTGCCCCATATAGAGTGTGTTTGTCTGAGTGAGTGTGTGCCCAGTCATAGATTGGCGCCCTGTCCTGGGTCTATCTGCCCAGCATCCTAGACGTTCTCCCCTGGATGGGCATGGGGAACCCCCCCACGACCCTAATAGAGGATAAAGCGGAAGATAATGGATGGATAATGAGATAAGCCTGGGTTCTCCGGTTTCCTCCCACAGTCCCAAAACAGGGGTTCAAGGTAAATTGAATGCTCTTAATTGCCCCATAGAGAGTGTGTCTGTGTGAGTGAGTGTGTGTCCAGCGATAGATTGGCGTCCTGTCCTGGGTGTATCTGCCCAACGCCCAAAACTTTCTCCCCTGGATGGGCATGGGGAACCCCCCCACGACCCTAATAGAGGATAAAGCGGAAGATGATGGATGGATAATGAGATAAGCCTGGGTTCTCCGGTTTCCTCCCACAGTCCAAAAACATGGATCAAGTCAATTGAATTCTCCAAATTGCCCCATATAGAGTGTGTCTGTGTGTGTAACTGTGTGTCCAGTAATAGATTGGCGTCCTGTCCTGAGTGTATCTGCCCAGCGTCCTAGACGTTCTCCTCTGGATGAGCATGGGGCGAACCTAATAGAGGATAAAGCAGAAGATAATAAGATAAGATGAAATATTGTCCCAGTGTCCCATAAGTTTTAGTGTGTACAGTGTCCAACAGGGTGATGCAGAATCAGTCATTATCTCTGCAGTGACATGCTACGATAATCTCCTTGAACTTCACATGGCATTTTAATTAAGCCTCGGAATTTAATGTCGGAAGATAAAGGGCTTCTTGTGTTATTTAGCCACTCCAGATGGAGACTCCCACTTTCATCATCACAGACAGTGGGCATGGCACGTCGGTAAAGGGACAAGAAAACCCCAGAGAATACGAGCACAATTTTCTGCCAGCGACCATGTTCCGTAGAAGGAGCTGATTTTAAAAAAACGAGTCCTTATTTGGCTGCTGAGTGATGAATCACATGTGTGGGTTCTGTAATTATACTTCTGTCCTGTTGTGTTCGTGCTGTTCATGCCGTGATTGCAAATAAATACTTTCCTAGACTCCAAAGAGTAACCACAGAACATTAACAAGGGTTAAATTAAATTATAGAACACAAGTTCATCATGGGCGGCACGGTGGCTTAGTGGTTGGCACGTTCTCCTCTCAGCACTAGGGATTCCCGGTTCGAATCCCCATCTGGGTGGAGTTGCCATGTTCTCCCCGTGTCCGTGTGGGTTTCCTCCGGGTTCTCCGGTTTTCTCCCACAGTCCAAAAACATGGATCAAGTCAATTGAATTCTCCAAATTGCCCCATATAGAGTGTGTCTGTGTGAGTGAGTGTGTGCCCAGTGATGGATTGGCGCCCTGTCCTGGGAGTATCTGCCCAGCGCCCGAGAGGTTCTCCCCCGGATGGGCATGGGGAACCCCACCGCGACCCTAATAGAGGATAAGCGGAAGATAATGAATGAATGAAAGTTCGTCATGATTAGGGATTCCCGGTTCGAATCCCAATCTGGGTGGAGTTTCCATGTTCTCCCCGTGTCCGTGTGGGTTTCCTCCGGGTTCTCCGATTACGTCCCACAGTCCAAAAACATGGATCAAGTCAATTGAATTCTCCAAATTGCCCCATATAGAGTGTGTCTGTGTGAGTAAGTGTGTGTCCAGCGATGGATTGGCGCCCTGTCCTGGGTCTATCTGCCCAGTGCCCGAAACATTCTCCCCCGGATGGGCATGGGGAACCCCACCGCGACCCTAATAGATGATAAAGCGGGAGGCAGATGTGCTAATCACTACGCCACCATGCTGTTCCCTAACAAATAAAAGTATATTTTGTATATTCTTTGTATATTCTTTTGGATTCCTTTTTAAAATTTTTAAAAATTCCCAAATCCTGGAGAGTTTTAGGATTGTTTGTCACTGTATGTCAAGATTCCCGAGCGATATTTTAATAATGTGCAGGGTGATATTCCCCTGGGTGAAGGTAATACTTTACACGACGCAGATCGATAAACCATTTAATATGGAGAACCTCAGAGCGCTGCTGCACCCACTCCATACTGCTCTTTATACCGTGAACCAGGCGGCATGGTACAGCGCTAGGGATCCAGGTTCGAATCCCCATCTGGGTGGAGTTTCCATGTTCTCCCTGTGTCCGCGTGGGTTTCCTCCGGGTTCTCCGGTTTCCTCCCACAGTCCAAAGACATGATTTGAAGATAAACTGAATGTTCTAAATTGCCCCATAAAGTGTGTGTGTGGTTAGTATGTTCTCCTCTCAGCGCTAGGGATCCAGGTTCGAATCCCGATCTGGGTGGAGTTTCCATGTTCTCCCCGTGTCCGCGTGGGTTTCCTCCGGGTTCTTCGGTTTTCTCCCACAATCGAAAGACGTGGATTCAAGATAAATTGAATGTTCTAAATTGCCCCATAGAGTGTGTGTGTGTGGTTAGCATGTTCTCCTCTCAGTGCTAGGGATCTAGGTTCGAATCCCGATCTGGGTGGAGTTTCCATGTTCTCCCCGTGTCCACGTAGGTTTCCTCCGGGTTCTCCGGTTTCCTCCCACAGTCCAAAGACATGATTTGAAGATAAACTGAATGTTCTAAATTGCCCCATAAAGTGTGTGTGTGTGGTTAGTATGTTCTCCTCTCAGCGCTAGGGATCCAGGTTCGAATCCCGATCTGGGTGGAGTTTCCATGTTCTCCCTGTGTCCGCGTGGGTTTCCTCCGGGTTCTTAGGTTTCCTCCCACAGTCCAAAGACATGGATTGAAGATAAACTGAATGTTCTAAATTGCCCCATAGAGTGTGTGTGTATGAGTGAGAGTGCCTGGGTCCTGTCCTGGGTGTATCTGCCCAGCGCCCAACACGTTCATCCATGGACATGGACATGGTTTTGTGATTAGCATGTTCTCCTCTCAGTGCTAGGGATCTAGGTTCGAATCCCGATCTGGGTGGAGTTTCCATGTTCTCCCGTGTCCGCGTGGGTTTCCTCCGGGTTCTTCGGTTTTCTCCCACAATCGAAAGACGTGGATTGAAGATAAATTGAATGTTCTAAATTGCCCCATAGAGTGTGTGTGTATGAGTGAGAGTGCCTGGGTCCTGTCCTGGGTGTATCTGCCCAGCGCCCAACACGTTCATCCATGGACATGGACATGGTTTTGTGATTAGCATGTTCTCCTCTCAGTGCTAGGGATCTAGATTCGAATCCCGACCTGGGTGGAGTTTCCATGTTCTCCCCGTGTCAGTGTGGGTTTCCTCCGGGTTCTCCGGTTTCCTCCCACAGTCCAATGACATAGATTGAAGAAATACTGAATGTTCTAAATTGCCCCATAGAGTGTGTGTGTGGTTAGTATGTTCTCCTCTCAGCGCTAGGGATCCAGGTTCGAATCCCGATCTGGGTGGAGTTTCCATGTTCTCCCCGTGTCCGCGTGGGTTTCCTCCGGGTTTTCCGGTTTCCTCCCACAATCCAAAGACATAGATTGAAGAAATACTGAATGTTCTCCCCGTGTCTGCAGGAGTCTGCGCTAATTTGCCCCATATAGTGTGTGTTTGTGTGTGTGTCTATGTGAATAAGTGTGTGCCTGGTGATAGATTGGTACCCTGCCCTGGGTGTATCTGCCCAACATGCCCCCCTCCCCCTGGTGACCCCAGTAGAGGATTAGGTGGATGATAATGCGGTGGTGGGCAGATACACCCAGGACAGGGCACCGATCTTTCGCTGGACACTATATGGGCCAATTTAAAGTATTCACTTTACCTTGAAACCACTATATGGGGCAATTTGGAGAATTCAATTGACCTTAATCCATGTTTTTGGACTGCGGGGTCCGCGGGGATTTCCTTCAGGTTCTCAGGTTCCCTCCCACAGTCCAAAAACATGGATTCAAGGTAAATCGAATGCTCTAAATTGCCCCAATTGCCCCATTCCCCAAATTGTTTATGTTTTTCGCTCTGTAAGTGTGTGTGCCTGTCCATCCAACCTCCTCCTCCTTCTCCACCACCACCACCACCATCATCATCATCATCATCATCATCATCAAATCTCATTCTTGATGTGGAGTGGCACGCATCTCAAGTTTTTTTCCAACTCAGTGATGGATGGGTGAGATGGCGGCATCCTTAAACAAGCCCCCAAAGAAAACGGCTGGGGGGGGGGGTTCTCAGGTTCCCTCCCACAGTCCAAAAACATGGATTCAAGGTAAATTAAATGCTCTAAATTGCCCCAATTGCTCCATTCCCCAAATTGTTTGTGTTTTTTGCTCTGTAAGTGTATTTGCCTGTTTATCCAACCTCCTCCTCCTCCACCACCACCATCATCATCATCATCATCATCATCATCAAATCTCATTCTTGATGCGGAGTGGCACGCATCTCAAATTTTTTTCCAACTCAGTGATGGACGAGTGAGACGGCAGCATCCTTAAACAAGCCCCCAAAGAAGGCGGCGGAGGGGGGAGGGGTTCTCAGGTTCCCTCCCAGAGTCCAAAAACATGGATTCAAGGTAAATCGAATGCTCTAAATTGCCCCAATTGCCCCATTCCCCAAATTGTTTATGTTTTTCGCTCTGTAAGTGTATTTGCCTGTTTATCCAACCTCCTCCTCCTCCTCCACCACCACCACCACCATCATCATCATCATCATCATCAAATCTCATTCTCAATGCGGAGTGACACGCATCTCGAGTTTTTTTCCAACTCAGTGATGGACGAGTGAGACGGCAGCATCCTCAAACAAGCCCCAAAAGAAAAGGAGAGGGGGGGGCGACAGGCTCAGCATCAGGACCACTCGAGCTGCGCACGCTCTCCGAACGAGCCCGTAAAGCGAGGGCTATCGAACCGGGCTGACTCGAGAGGGAGGTGGAGGGGGGGTGGGTAGTGGAGGGTGGTGATGGTGCTGGTGGTGAGGGGGGGGGACGCAACACAACACAACGCAACGCCACGATCCAGGGTCTGGCACAGCTGGAGGGAGGAAGGGGGTTCGGGTCTCGACGCGGCCGTGCTAGCTGCGCTGGATGCTGCGCAGTTCCTCCCTCTGCTGTTCCTCCTCCGGGAGGAGAACGGATTTGCGTCTGGCCGATCCAGCATCGCTCCTCCCGCCGCGCAACACATGCCATTTCCACAGGCGACCCCCCCCCCTCCATCCCCCTGTTCATTTTTCAGACGGACTGCGCGGCGGAGGTGCCCTTTGATTCTTCCATTCCGTGGAGACTGGCTGGATTTTTTTCCTTCTGTATGTGTGTGTGAGTGTGTAAGTGTGTGTGAGAGTGTGTGTGTGTTTTTTTTTGTTTTGGTTTTTTTTTTTTTTTTTTTTTTTACCACGTGAATGAATGAAGACGCCGGATACCTATTTCTCTCCCCTGGACCCGGAGAGCTGATCTCACGTCGCTCCACTGTTTTCCTCCTCCTCCTCCTCCTCTTCCTCCTTCTCCTGCTTCTCCTTCTTCTTCTTATGCAACGGCAATAAGGAGCTCTCCTTCATCAGGGTGTCTCTAAGCTGCTGGATCGCTCCTCGCCCAAATCGATGTGGTTTCTTTGGAACATTTTCAGCAAAGGAACGCATATGCTGCAGTGTCTTTGTGGCAAGAGTCTCAAGAAGAACAAGAACCCAAGTGGTAAGTCCGGCGTGCACACACACACACACACACACACACACACACACACACACATACATATTTTTGTTGGTGGCGCGGCACCTAGGGGCCCCTAACTTGTAGTTGTGAATTTATTGCATGCAACACGAGGTTTGGCTGCACAGCCTGCAACTGCAACTTTAGAAGTGTTTCTGAGGAGCTCTGCCAGCCCCCATGATGCTGCGGGCTTGGGTTTTAGGAAGGGGGCTTTCCGACCTGGGGCCGTTCCATTGATGCTGCAGCATCCCTGCATCACTCGGCCGAGCTCACAGCGTGCTACTTTCCTTCTCTCGTCCTCTCTCGTGATGCTGAGAGCTGCTTGGGTGGTTGTGGCATCATCGGCATGTCGGCTGACTTTTTTGGGGGGTCTGGGGGGACTTTTCGGCCATGTAGATTGCCCCGTTGCCTTGGGTACAGTCTGCTGCATTTCAACAGGCTGCCACGTTCCTCTTAAAAACACGGGATGAGGGCAAGTTGCCATGTCCACACACACACACACACACACACACACACACACACACACGCTGCAACATATTGGATCACAGTCATTTTCTAGCTGCTGACACTGCAGGGTGTTCGAGCCCGGCTTTATCCCATTTCCCTCGCAGTGACCCAAAAGAATGTCCACTGGCTCTCATGACATGATCGAACCCTCCTTTTAAGCCATTTGCCAATAACCTGATTAGTTGGGGCAGGTAATAGTTAAAAAGCACTGGGAACACTGCAGTGTCCAGCGCAGGGGGGGATTTAAGGACTAGGATTAAAGAACGCTGGCCTGGATGAGCTTCTTCTGCAGAGGGGCAAAAAAAGGGGGGAAAAAGAGGTGTTTCGGGGCTAAAAACATCAACAGCAACATTAGTTTTAGGATGTTTTGGGATGAAAATGATATGCAGTGGGGTAGCAAGTTCTTAAAGCCATGAAGAAGTGCTGGAGTGAAGTGCCAAGTGGAACAAAGCCATGCTGTTGGGATTAATACTTAATTAATATGAAAAAATAATTATCTTTGATGGGGCAGCACGGTGGCTTAGTGATTAGCATGTTCTCCTCTCAGCGCTAGGGATTCCCGGTTCAAATCCCCATCTGGGTGGAGTTGCCATGTTCTCCCCGTGTCCGCGTGGGGTTCCTCCGGGTTCTCCGGTTTCCTCCCACAGTCCAAAAACATGGATCAATGTCAATTGAATTCTCCAAATTGCCCCATATAGAGTGTGTTTGTATGATTGAGTGTGTGCCCAGTGATAAAATGGCGTCCTGTCCTGGGTGTATCTGCCCAGCGCCCGAAACATTTTCCCCTGGATGGGCATGAGAACCCCCCCCCGCGACCCTAATAAGGGATAAAGCGGAAGATAATGGATGGATAGATTATCTTTGATTATGGAAGCTTTGCCAATCTAGAACCTCAATTTAGCACCAACAGTATTTGTGGAACAACACTTTTTTTAAGGTAATTTTATGGATGCGAAAAGCCCTAGATTATCATCCATCCATCCATTATCTTCCGCTTTATCCTCTATTAGGGTCGCGGTGGGGCGGGGGGGGGGGGTTCCCCATGCCCATCCAGGGGAGAACGTTTCGGGCGCTGGGCAGATACACCCAGGACAGGACACCAATCTATCACTAGACACACACTCACTCACACAGACACACTCTATATGGGGCAATTTGGAGAACTCAATTGATTTGATTCATGTTTTTGGACTGTGGAAGGAAACCGGAGAACCTGGAGGAAACCCACGAGGACACGGGGAGAACATGGAATCTCCACCCAGATGGGGATTCGAACCGGGAATGCTTAGTGCTGAGAAGAGAACATGCTAACCACTAAGCCACCGTGCCGCCCCTGATTAAAATATTCAATTATTTAATTATTTTATAATTACTTAATCCTCTACAAGGCGGGGGGGGGGGGGTCCTCATGCCCATCCAGGGGAGAACGTTTTGGGCGCTGGGCAGATACACCCAGGACAGGGCGCCAATGTACTCACTCAGATACACGCACAAACGCACTCTACATGGGGCAATTTAGAATATTCAATTTGCCTTGATCAATGTTTTTGGACTATAGGAGGAAACCAGAGAACCCCGATGAAAACCCATAAAGATGGGGAGACCATGGACACTCCTGCATCCCCAGTGCTGAGAGGCAAGAGGTCTGCGTGGGTTTTCTCTGTGTTCTCCGGTTTCCTCCCACAATCCAATATGGATTCAAGGTCAAATGAATGCTCTAAATTGCCCCATATAGTGCTTGTTTGTCTGTGTGAGTGAGTGTGTACCCAGCGATAGATTGGCACCCTGTCCTGGGTGTATCTGCCCAGCGCCCGAAACGTCCCCTCCCTGGATTAAGCATAAGGATAAATAAATGTAAATCCGTGAATCTAAATAGATGTTTGGTGTTAAAGTGCTGAAATCGGCATTTCAGCACCACGGCACGGAGGATAAGCCGGGATCAAGAACCACGAGCAGAACGTTAGAACAATGTTCCCAATCCTGAATCTCCCTCTCCTAGAGTTAAGACCACAAAGCAGTGCTCGACTTTCTTTTCTTTGTTGTAGACTTTAAGACCATTAATCCAATAGACGTCCTCTGCTCCAGCAGAGGGCACTTTCAGATAGCCCCCGTTTGCCCCGGCAGGGACGGGTTTTGCCCTTGAAGGGTACCTGTTGATTCCGTTGTTATCCACACATAATGCGCATCTCGCTTTATATTGTTTGTGGGTTTCCATGGATCTGCACAGCACCGGATTAAAAATATCAGTGCTTCCATGGAGACGGGAGAAAACTTGTGATGTGTGTGGGGACAGTGTTCTTGCGCGCCTGGTGCCACGGCGAAATTGTCGGGGGACTTTCGGGACTCCAGGGGAAGTTTTGTGGAAGTGTGATTGAAATGGGCTAGTGTCATAGACCATGTGATCAGGGTAATGAGCACATTAATGGGCTTGACTTATTTAAGATAAATATTATTATATTATATATATATAGGGCGGAACGGTGGCTTAGTGGTTAGCATTTTCTCCTCTCAGCGGTAGGGTTTCTCGGTTCGAAAACTCAATCTGGGTGGAGTTTCCATGTTCTCCCCGTGTCTGCGTGGGTTTCCTCCGGGTTCTCCGGTTTCCTCCCACAGTCCAAAAACGTGGATCAAGTTAATTGAATTCTCAAAATTACCCCATATAGAGTGTGTCTGTGTGAGTGAGTGTGTGTCCAGTGATGGATTGGTGTCCTGTCCTGGGTCCATCTGCCCAGCGCCCGAAACGTTCTCCCCTGGATGGGCATGGGGAACCCCCCCGCAACCCTAATAGAGGATAAGCGGGAGATAATGAATGAATGAATGAATTATTATATTATAATATTATTAGGGCGGCACGGTGGCTTAGTGGTTGGCATGTTCTCCTCTCAGCGGTAGGGTTTCTCGGTTCGAAAACTCAATCTGGGTGGAGTTTCCATGTTCTCCCCGTGTCCGCATTGGGTTCCTCCGGGTTCTCTGGTTTCCTCCCACAGTCCAAAAACATGGATCAAGTCAATTGAATTCTCCAAATTGCCCCACTCTATGTGTTTGTGTGACTGAGTGTGTGCCCAGCGATAGACTGGCGTCCTGTCCTGGGTCTATCTGCCCAGCGCCCAAGACGCTTTCCCCTGGATGGGCATGGGGAACCCCACCGCGACCCTAATAGAGAATAAATGATTAAATGGTTATAATATTATTAGCATGGACAACTTTTGAAAGATATTTATCCATTCATCCATTATCTTCCGCTTTATCCCATATTGGGGTCGCGGGGGCGGGGGTTTCCCATGCCCATCCAGGGGAGAAAATTTCGGGCGCTGGGCAGATACCCCCAGGACAGGGCATTAATCTATCGCTGGGCACACACTCACTCACACAGACACACTCTATATGTGGCAATTTTGAGAACTCAATTGAGCTTGATCCTTGTTTTTGGACTGTGGGAGGAAACCGGAGAACCCAGAAGAAACCCACACAGACACGGGGAGAACATAGAAACTCCACCCAGATTGGGATTCGAACCGGGAATCCCCAGCCTTGAGAGGAGAACATGCCAACCACTAAGCCACAATGCCATCCTGGCATTTTATTCCATTATGTATTATTTATATATTATTATGTAATAAGATGAAAGGTGGTGTGATGACTCAGCTTTACTAATATACAAGACATATATTTGAATATTTAATTACTCTTCTCATCTTATTATCTTTGGCTTTTAATCCTACACTAGGGACTAGATTCGTGGTGGTGGTGGTGGTGGAGGGGGTTTGTTTCAGGTGCTGGGTGCCAATCCTTAACTGGATGGAGTTTCCATGTTCTCCCCGTGTCCGCATGGGTTTGCTCCGGGTTCTCGGCTTTCCTCCCACAGTCCAGAAACATGGATTTAAGGTAAATTAAATGCTCCAAATTGCCCCATATGGTGTGTGTTCGTGTGTGTGTCTGTGTAACTGACTGTACTCAGCGATAGATTGGTGCCCTGTCCTGGGTGTATCTGCCCAGCGCCTGAAATGTTCTCCCCTGGATGGACATAGGGAACCCCCCCACGACCCTAGTAGAGGATAAAGCGGAAGATAATGGATGGATGGATGAACAATCCAAACCTACTGCACCATCCCTCATACATACATGTTCTCTCCATGTCAGGATGAGCTTCCTTCGGGTTCCCCAGCTTCCTCCCGCAGTCCAAAAAAATGAGTTCAAGGTGAAATGGCTGCTTTAAATAGCCCATATGTACATTTCCTCTATTAAGTGCGTCTGTGTGTGTGAGTGAGTGTGTGCCCAGCGATAGATTGGCACCCTGTCCTGGGTGTATCTGCCCAGTGCCCACAGCATCCTCCCCTGGATGGGCATGGGGACCCCCCCCCCCACACAACTCTAGTAGAGGATTAAGTAGAAGATAATGAGTTGAGACAAGAGTAGCCCTTTCTTGTGATGCTGAGTTCTAGGGTTTGATTTGTTTTTAATGTGTGTGTCTGTGTTCACGTAATTTATTTATATAGTGTTTTTTACAACAGTACATTGTCACAAAGCAGCTTTACAGTGTTATAAGCCTTTAAACCCTCAAAGAGCAAGCTGAAGCGACAGTGGCAAGACAAAACCCCCTGTTATGTTGTTATATTAAGGAAGAAACCTTGTGAGGACCAAGACTCAGTGGGGGACTCATCCTCCTTGAGCAGCCAGGCAGCATCAACACTAATGTACAGATTGTGTGGTGAACAGATGACACTTATTTTCATCCATCCATTATCTTGCGCTTCATCCTCTACTAGGGTCTTGGGGGGGGGGGGGGTTGGCCATGCCCATCCAGGGAGAAGGTTTCGGGCGCTGGACATATACACCCAGGACAGGATGCCAATCCATGGCTGGGCACACTTAATCACACCGCCACCCAATTTAGAGCATTCAACTGTCCTTAAATCATGTTTTTGGATGTTTGCGGGAGGAAACCGGAGAACCCGGATGAAGCCCACACGGACACGGGGAGAACATGGAAACTCCACCCAAATTGGAATTCGAACCCGGCGCTGAGAGGAGAACATGTTCAGCACTAAGCCACTATGCTGCAATATAATGAAGAAGTACAGAGGTACAGATTCAGGGACAGAGCAGAGAGCTTCCCTGTTGGGAGGCATTGTGAGGACTGGTTTGAGAACACTTCAGAGCACTCAGGATGACGAATGTCCTCAGGAGCTCTCTTACAGTACGAGCATGGCTTCATCTCCGTATCACTGCAGCAGGGCTGAGGGGCTCTAAGAGGACCTTTGTAATTATCTCTGCCCTTCTTCTATTCAGGAAATCCTCAAGTGCGCCAGTCTCCAACATCAGTTTTACATCATTAACTCTTTGTAAATGTGTGTCAGAGTTATTGTTGATAGTAAAATCGGTGTCATCACTTAGAGCTATTAAGATCATATTGGAGGGAATTTTCATTACACACACACACACACACACACACACACACACACACACACTCACACTCAGATGTCACCACAATAGCTGCAGGTATTCGAGACCTTTTCTTCTGCTGACGTTGAGGACATGTCGTAAGGCCTTGCCAAAGATGAACCGAAACACATTTGGATCCAGGTTTGAATCCCAATCTGGGTGGAGTGTCTGCGTGAGTGAGTGTGTGCCCAGCAACAGATTGGCACCCTGTATTGGGTGTGCTGGGGTGGCATGGTGGTGTTATGGCCGAAAGACAAAGAAAGGACCTCGGATTTTGCCGCCACTGGGAAAATACCGGGCTGGGATTGGCTGATTTAAAACCTAGAGGGGTAATCTGCGATTGGCTTAGTCAGTTAAGGGGCGGGAACTTGATAGAACAATATATACCCAGGTATCCCTTGAGTGGGCTGTCTCTCTCACTCAGACCTGAAGGCGTACTTAGCACCTGGATGCTGATTGGGCAGACCGCTTGCCAGCGTTACTTCCTGATGGTGTTCAGAAAGGATTCTCTTTGTTCTCAATAAACCAGTTGAGAACGGCCATCTTGCATCGGCGTGTTCTTTTGCCTTTCCAAAAATCAAAAAGATCCTAACAGTGGCTTAGTGGTTAGCATGTTCTTCTTTCAGCACTGGAGATCCAGGTTTGAATCCCAATCTGGGTGGAGTTTCCATGTTCTCCCTGTGTCCGCGTGGGTCTCCACCAGGTTCTCCACCAGGTTCTCCGTTTTCCTCCCACAGTCCAAAAACATGTTCTCCAGGGGAGAACATGGAAACTCCACCCAGATTGCGATTCGAACCGGGAATCCCTAGCGCTGAGAGACAAATGTTCTAACCACTAAACCACCGTGCCAACCTTAGAGCATACAATTTACCTTAAATCCATGTTTTTGGACTGTGGGAGGAAACCGGAGAACCCGGAGGACAACTACGCGGACATGGGGAGGACATGGAAACTCCACCCAGATTGGGATTTAAACCTGGATCTTCAGTGCTCAAAGAAGAACATGCTAACCACTAAGCCACCATGCCACCCCAGCACAATATCCATCCATTATCTTTGCGGTGGGGTTCCCCATGCCCATCCAGTGGAGAACGTTTCGGACGCTGGGCAGATACACCCAATACAGGGTGCCAATCTGTCGCTGGGCACACACTCACTCACACAGACATACTCTATATGGGGCAATTTGGAGAATTCAATCGACTTGATCCATGTTTTTGGACTATGGGAGGAAACCGAAAATCCCGGATGAAACCCACGTGGACACGGGGAGAACATGAAAGGCTTATGAGAGGGAGGACACTTTAAATACGTTATGCATTTTATATTAATTAATTAGCTGACTTTGGATTTAATTTGGGGAGCACGGTGGCGTAGTGGTTAGCATGTTCGCCTCTCAGCGCTAGGGATTCCTGGTTCGAATCTCTAGCTGGGTGGAGTTTCCATGTTCTCCCCGTGTCTGCGTGGGTTTCCTCCGGGTTCTCCGGTTTCCTCCCACAGTCCAAAAACATGGATCAAGTCAATTGAGTTCTCCAAATTGCCCCATATAGAGTATGTCTGTGTGAGTGAGTGTGTATCCAGTGATAGATTGGCATCCTGTCCTGGGTGTATCTGCCCAGCGCCCGAGTCGTTCTCCCCTGGATGGGCATGGGGAACCCCCCCGCGACCCTAATAGAGGATAAAGTGGAAGGTAATGAATGAATGAATGAATGAATGAATAATTAGGTAACTTTGGATTTAATTTGGGCGGCACGGTGGCTTAGTGGTTGGCATGTTCTCCTCTCAGCGCTAGGGATTCCCGGTTCAAATCCCAAACTGGGTGGAGTTTTCATGTTCTTCCCATGTCCGCGTGGGTTTCCTCCGGGTTCTTCGGTTTCCTCCCACAGTCCAAAAACATGGATCAAGTAAATTGAATTCTCCAAATTGCCCCATATAGAGTGTGTCTGTCTGTGTGAGTGAGTGTGTGAGTGTGTGCACAGTGATAGACTGGCGTCCTGTCCTGGGTGTATCTTCCCAGCGCCTGAAACGTTCTTCCCTCGATGGGCATGGGGAACCTCCCCACGACCCTAATAGAGGATAAAGCGGAAGATAATGGACGGAATATAATGGATTTAATTTTGAATGGCGCCCTCTGCTGTACAGCATTATACTGTGAGACTGATTCCATCCAGTCGTAACATGTACTATAGTTGCACTTTGAGTTTAGACGAACCATACATGACTTCAATGTTATATTGTTCAATAGTCCTAACCAGTACACAGTTATTATACTATTTAAGTTATTAAGTTATTATACATCCACTGCTTTGGTTAATCGGACATTTGAACTTTTAATTATTTTATCAGGGTCTATTAACATGCAACTATGTCTGATATTCACATGGATATGAATAGAATTCTTTTACAATTAACAGTATTAACCTAAAACATGGGCAGCATGGTGGCTTAGTTCAGGTTTCCTCCCACAGTCCAAACATATGGATTCAAAATGAATTGGCCCATATAGTGTGTGTTTATAGTGTGTGTGTGTGTATGTGTGTGTGTGTGTGTGTGTGTGTGAGTGTGTCCAGTGATAGATTGGCGTCCTGTCCTGGGTGTATCTACCCAGTGCCAGAAACGTTCTCCCATGGATGGGTATGGGAAACCCCCCCTTCCCCATGACCCTAGTAGAGGTTTAAGCGGAAGATAATGAATGAATGCCTGTGGAAACTGGAGAACCCGGAGGAAAGCCACACGGACACGGGGAGAACATGCTAATTCCCTACCCTAAATAATTACGCAACCCTTAATAATATTAGGGTTGCTAGGGGGTTCCCGGGTGTTAGGCAGATACACCAAGGACAGGGTGCCAATCTATCGCTGGGCACACACGCATTTACACAGACACACTCTATATGGGGCAATTTGTAGAATTCAATTGACCTTGATCCATGGTTTTAGACTGTGGGAGGAAACCGGAGAACCCGGAGGAAACCCACGAGGACACTCCACCCAGGAGAAACTCCACCCAGATTGGGATTCGAACCGGGAATCCCTAGCGCTGAGAGGAGAACATGTTAACCACTAAGCCACCGTGCCGCCCATGAGCCCAAATATATATATATATATATATATATATATATATATATATATATATATATATATATATATATATATATATATATATATATATATATATATAATTGTCCGTATCTAAATTGCCCTTACATAGTATATGTATCTGTGAGAATTCGTGTGTGCCCAGCAATAGACTGTTGCCCTGTCGTGAGTGTATGTGCCCAGTCCCCAAACGTCCTATAAATTGGCATAGAGAACCACACCCCCCCCCAACACGACCCTAGTAAAGGATCAAGCAGAAGATAATGAGATGAGAGGAATTGGGATCGTATTAACGACATCTAATAATTGTAGTTTATTGTTGTTATTAAGACTGGACTGCATTAGAAGCGACTGTATTAGCCGGCCACCTCTTTAGAATTACTGCCGTTCTGCCACCGTACAGGTGCAAATAAAGGTGACTGCTTCGTTCTGGGAGGGAGTCAAGTCAATGCAGTTTACAAGGGCAACCGGCCAGGAGCACAGGCTTTTCCAGACTGCAGCAGAGCAATAATACTCTGGCTTTTGTTGCTTGACTGCCACAGGCACTTTTATTAATATCTTTCTTTTTTTTAGGAATATATATATATATATTCTATTCTCTCTCTCTCTCTCTCTCTCTCTCTCTCTCTCTCTCTCTATATATATATATATATATATATATATATATATATATATATATATATTTATTTGTATATATTTTTAGCAATAGATTGGCGCCTTGTCCTGGGTGTATCTGCTGAGCGCCCGAGACGTTCTCCCCTGGATGGGCATGGGGAACCCCACCGCGACCCTAATAGAGGATAAAGCGGGAGATAATGAATGAATAAATGTGTGTATATATATATATATTTATATATATATATATATATATATATATATATATATATATATATATATATATATTTATATGGGCAGCATGGTGGCTTAGTGGTTAGCATGTTCTCCTCTCAGCTCTAGGGATTTCCGTTTCGAATCCCCACCTGGGTGGAGTTTCCATGTTCTCCCCGTGTCCGCGTGGGTTTCCTCCGGGTTCTCCGGTTTCCTCCCACAGTCCAAAAACATCATCAATTGAGTTCTTGAAATTGCCCCATATAGAGTGTGTATGTGTGAGTGAGTGTGTGCCCAGTGATAGATTGGCGTCCTGTCCTGAGTCTATCTGCCAAGCGCCCGAGACGTTGGGCATGAGGAACATTGTGTGCTGTATGTTTTTTTTTTTTTTTTGTCAGGC
>JAFMOD010000447.1:346981-361137 GCA_019802435.1 Corydoras maculifer
ATCTGAGTGACTCCACCTGTCAATAACTGTGTTATGGCTATGAAAACATAGTATAAATAAGTGCTGTATCGCAGATAGGTAGGTATTTTTGGGGTAGCGCAGCTAGGGGGGGGGGGGGTGTCAAGTGCCGAAACGCAGATACCATGGTATTGTATACCACTGAGTTTTAATTATTAACTCATAACTAAAGTCTTTACATATACTGTACATCTTCTTATCTTAGAAATTCATTCATTCATTATCTTCCGCTTTATTCTTTATCCTTTAGAGTCGTGGGGGGGGGGTCCCCATGCCCATCCAGGGGAGAACGTTTCGGGCGCTGGGCAGATACATCCATACACCAGGACAAGGCGGCAATCTATCACTGGGCACACATTCACTCACACACACAGACACACTCTATATGGGGCAATTAAGAGGTTTCAATTGACCTATAATCCATGTTTTTGGACTGTGGGAGGAAACCGGAGAACCCGGAGGAAATCCACACGGACACGGGGAGAACATGGAACCTCCATCCAGATTGGGATTCGAACCTGGATCCCCAGTGCTTAGAGAACGTGCTAACCACTAAGCCACCATGCCGTCCTCTTTGAAATTGCATTATTGTTATTATCTCTGTTATGAGTTTCCATAATTTTATTAATGGTATATTGTTTTATTTACTCGTAAATAAAGTTTTTAACATATACATCTTCTTATCTTAGAAATTCTTTCATTCATTATCTTCCACTTTTTCCTCTATTACAGTCGTAGAGGGGTTCACCATGGCCATCCAGGGGAGAACGTTTCAGGCGCTGGGCAGATACATCCATACACCAGGACAGGGCGCCGATCTATCACTAGGCGCACACACTTACAGAGACACACACAAACACTCTTTATGGGGCAATTAAGAGTATTCAATTTACCTTGAAATCATTGTTTTTGGACTGTGGGAGGAAACCGGAGAACATGGAGGTATCCCAAATTGGTTGGGGTCAGAACGTAGGGTTGATACAGCCCCCTGGGGAAGTAAGGATTGAGAGTCTTGCTCTAGAACCCACATTGGTAACTTCATTGGTGTTACCGGTACAAGCTGTGGTATGGTCTCGCTCCTGTCTGGCTCTATGGAATCTCTCTCTTTGCGTCATGTGATGTCACAGCTCATAAAGCTGCAGACACTCTTATCCAAAGCGACTTACAAGTATCCTAAGAATCTTGCTCAAGAACCCACATTGGTACCTTCTGCGGAACCCACAACCTTTAAATTGATAGCCCAACACTCTAACCACTGAGTTACCAATGTTACCCATGTTACCTGTGCTAATTAATCTCCCTGATCAGCGCATAGGCTCCCCCCCCAGTGTCACCACTCCACAACACTGCGGACTGATGGTATCGCCATGCGTTTGCTTCCAACAGCATGTTGCCAGATCTCTCTTCCCACGGCATGCCATGTTCTCGGTTACAAAGGACACACATGCTCCTTTGGTGGCTCCATAATCCAAAGGCATTACCGCGGTACCCATGCTCAAAGTTTCCTGGTGTTTGTTCATTTAGCAGATGCTTTCATCCAAAGCGTCTTACAATCCCAGTATCCCAACTCGGTTAGGGTCAGAACGTAGGGCACCCCTGGAGCAATGAGGCTTGAGAGTCTTGCTTAAGAACCTACATTGGTAACTTCAGTGGAACCCACAACCTTCAGATTGAGAACCCAAAACCCTAGTCACTGAGCTACCAATGTTACCAGTGTTACCGGTACGAGCTGTGGTATGGTGTCGCTTGCCGAACGTCCCGCTTCTGTCGGGCTCCATGGACCCTCTCTCCCCATGCCATGTGATGCCCTCATGCTTTTATCCAAAGTGACTTACAAGTATCTCAACTTGATTGGGGTCAGAACGCAGGGTTGATGCATGTCCCTGGAGCAATAAGTGTTAAGGGTCTTGCTCAAGAACCTACATTGGTAACTTTAGTGGAACCCACAACCTTCAGATTGATAGCCCAACCACTGAGCTACCAATGTTACCCATGTTACAGTGTGAACCTGGTATGGTGTCCATGGAATCTTTCTCCCCATGCCATGTGATGTCATGGCTTGTAAAGCTGCACACGGATTGCGCCATGTAATCAATCTCCCAATGTGTATTGGCGCCGCCTCTCCTCCCCATACCCAGCGCCAACATGCCACCACAACACTGCTGGCTGATGGTATCGCCATGCGTTTGCTTCCTGCAGCCTGTTGCCAGATCTCTCTCCCCACGATATGCCGTGTTCTCGGTTATAAAGGACACACATGCTCCTTTGGTGGATCCATAATCCAAGGCATTTCTGTGGCACCCATCACTAGTATCCCAGCTTGGTTGGGGTCAGAACCCAGGGTTGATACAGCACCCTAGAGCAATAAGGGTTGAGAATCTTGATCAAGGTAACTTTAGTGGTACCCAACACCTTCAGATTGATAGCCCAACACTTTAACCACTGAACTACCAATGTTACCCATGTTACGGTGCAAACCTGGTATGGTGTATGGTGTAATCAATCTCCCAATGTGCATTGGCTCCGCCTCTCCTCCTCTCCCCTTGGAGCAATAAGGGTTAAGGGCCTTGCTCAAGAACCCACATTGGTAACTTCAGTGGAACCCACGCCCAACACTAACCACTGAGCTACCAATGTTACCAGCGTTAACATGTACGTTTATTTTGTATATATATATATATATATATATATATATATATATATATATATATATATATATATATATNTATATATATATATATATATATATATATATATATATATATATATATATATATATTTTTTTTTTTTTAATCAGTAGACTATTGCTTATCTGTCATATTCCGGTGTTGCTTCACTCTTAGATCACTCGCAGTTTGATGGATGTCTAGTTGGCTTGACCCTGGTGAATATTAAGGACAAAGCTAGTCCAGTGCTTACAGCGATGTGCGGTCAGAGCAAATTGCCACACATTTCAGTTCTGTATTACTAAGTGTGGAACACTATATATAGCACATCGAGACACGGAGCGGTGGGGGTTACACTAAAAAGGGGATACAGCGCCGTTGAAGGTGAGCAACAGTGCTGAACCGAAAGTCACATGGGACAGGATAGTGGTTTGAGTTACTACCTGTGTGTCTCTGGCTGGATTTTATTTTACTGGCTGTGTTTTATTAAAACCTACGATTGGTACATCCATCCATTATCTTCCACTTTATCCTATATATTAGGGTCGTGGAGGGGGGGGGGGGGTTCCCCATGCCCATCCAGGGGAGAACCTTTTGGGCGCTGGGCAGATACACCCAGGACTGAATATCAATCTATCGCTGGGCACACACTCACTCACACAGACACACTCTATATGGGGCAATTTGGAGAATTCAATTAACTTGATCCATGTTTTTGGACTGTGTGAGGAGACCAGAGAACCCGGAGGAAACCCACGGGGATACGGGGAGAACATGGAAACTCCATCCAGATGGGGATTCGAACCGGGAATCCCTAGTGCTGAGAGGAGAACATGCTAACCACTAAGCCACCGTGCCGCCCCGATTGGTACATACCACTTTAAATGTATTATTCAAACCGCCTTAACATGAAAAAGGAACGAAATATTTACAAAATCTAGAGGGATGGGATTGGCACTGATTTAAATGCCTGAACCAAATATCTAGAAAATGCTGATGTAGAAGGTTTCGGTTGGGTTGTGGTTCCCCATGCCCACCCAGGGGAGAACGTTTCGGGCGCTGGGCAGATACACCCAGGACAGGGTGCCAATCTATCACACACTCAATCATACAAACACTCTATATGGGGCAAATTAGAGCATTCAAATAAACTTTATCCATGTTTTGGACTGTGGGATTTTTTGGATTGGGATTCGAACCGGGAACTAAGCCACCATGCCGTCCTTAAGTTAAATCGAATGCAGTGGCACCCTGCCCTTAGTGTAACTACCCAGCGCCCGAAACGTTCTCCCCTGGATGGGCATGCGGAACCCCCCAATGACCCTAGTAGAGGATAAAGTGGAAGATAATGGATGAATGAATAAATTAATAATACAGAAACCCAAATGCAAAACTTTCCAGCACCCAAAACGTTCTCCCCTAAATTAGCATGAGGAACCCCCTCCCCCCCCCGACCCTAGTAGAGAATAAAGCGGAAGATAATGAATGAATGAATAAATGAACGAATGCTCGCTCTAAATTGCCCTATATGGTGTGTGTGAGTGTGTGTGTGTGAGTGTGCCTAGCGATACATTGGCACCCTGTCCTGGGTGTATCTGCCCAGCGCCCGAAACGTTCTCCCCTGGATGGACATGGGGGACCCCCCTGCGACCCTAATAGAGGATAAAGCGGAAGATAATGGATGGATGAATAAATTAATTATACAGAAACCAAAATCTGCCCAGCACCCAAAACGTGAATGGGCATGGGCATGGGCATGGGCATGGGCATGGGCAAACCCCCCCACCCCCACCCCCCGCGACCCTAGTAGAGGATTATGTGGAAGATAATGAAATAATGAATAAATGAATGAATGCTTGCTTTAAATTGCCCCATATAGTTTGTTTCTATGTGAGTAAGTGTGCCAAGTGATAAATGCCCAGCGCTCGAAACGTTCTCCCCTCCCCAACCCTAGTACAGGATTACGCAGAAGGTAATGAATGAATGAATAAAATAGATTTTTAAGCTTCGTTTAAGATATCGCTGCTTGCTGGCACTGTCACATGTTAAGGCCACGGGATAAAAAATTTAATCCTTGAATTCATTCATTCATTCATTCATTCATTCATTATCTCCCGCTTTATCCTCTATTAGGGTCGCGGTGGGGTTCCCCATGCCCATCCAGGGGAGAACGTCTTGGGCGCTGGGCAGATAGACCCAGGACAGGGCACCAATCCATCGCTGGGCACACTCACTCACACAGACACACTCTATATGGGGCAATTTTGAGAATTCAATTAACTTGATCCATGTTTTTGGACTGTGGGAGGAAACCGGAGAACCCGGAGGAAACCCACGCAGACACGGGGAGAACATGGAAACTTCACCCAGATGGGGATTCGAACCGGGAATCCCTAGTGCTGAGAGGCGAACGTGCTAACCACTAAGCCACCGTGCCGCCTGAATCCTTGAATTCTCTGAATAAAATCATGACCTTAAAAGTTGCCAATTCATCTTGTTACAACCTGCATGGCATGGTGGCTTAGTGATAAGCATCTTCTCTCAGCGCTAGGGATTCAAATTCCAATCTGGGTGGTTTCCATGTTCTTCCTGTGTCCACGTGGGTATCTTCCGGGTTCCGGGAACATATTGAAGGTCAACTGAATGCTCTAAATTGCCCCATATAGAGTGTGTCACACATGTTAAGGCCACGAGATAAAAGACTGAATCCTTATCGGAAGAAAGGAATAAAATGTTGACCTTCAAACTTGACAATTTATCTTCTGAAACGCTTCTGACTGCCTTGAAGATCTGTCTTTTTAAGGGAAACATGTAGAAAGTCAGGGCGGCACGGTGGCTTAGTGGTTAGCATGTTCTCCTCTCAGCGCTAGGGATTCCCGGTTCGAATCCCAATCTGGGTGGAGTTTCCATGTCCTCCCTGTGTCCTCGTGGGTTTCCTCCGGATTCTCCAGTTTCCTCCCACAGTCCAAAAACATGGATCAAGTCAATTGAGTTCTCCAAATTGCCCCATATAGAGTGTGTTTGTGTGCGTGATTGTGTGTCTATTGATAGATTGGCACCCTGTCCCGGTTTTATCTGCCCAGTGCCCGAAACGTTCTCCCCTAGATGGGCATGGGGAACCCCCCTACAGGTATTTTTTAAAAAGATGTGTCTTCAGTAGTTTCTTAAAACTGCTTAGTGATTCTGCCTTACAGACAGAGTTTGGAAGATCGTTCCACCATTTTGCAGTGGTGAACGCCACGGAGTGAAAATTAGCTTCTTGGTGAGGTGAAACCACCAGGCGGCGATCATCACTGGAGCGAAGTGAACGAGTCGGAGTGGATTTTAAAAAGATAGAGTGAAGGTAAGAGGGGGCAGATCTAGATATTGTCCTGTAGGTCAGAGTCAGTGACGTACTGAATGCAGCAGCTACAGGAAGCCAATGGAGAGAGAGAGGAGTAGTGGAGTGTCATGAGTTCACTTGGGTGGTTGAACACAAGTCAGACTGCAGAGTTTTGAATCACCAGTAGGGGTCTGCTTGTGGGGCAGCACGGTGGCTTAGTGGTTGGCATGTTCTCCTCTCAGCACTAGGGATTCCCAATTCGAATCCCAATCTGGGTGGAGTTTCCATCTCCTCCCCGTGTCCTCATTGGTTTCCTCCGGATTCTCCGGTTTCTCCCACAGTCCAAAAACATGGATCAAGTCAATTGAATTCTCCAAATTGCCCCATATAGAGTGTGTCTGTGTGAGTGAGTGTGTGTCCAGTGATAGATTGGTACCCTGTCCTGGGTCTATCTGCCCAGCGCCCGAAACGTTCTCCCCTGGATAGGCATGGGGGACCCCCCCCCCACCCCCGACCCTAATAGATGATAAAGCGGAAGATAATGGATGGATAGATGGGTCTAATTGTGGAAGCAGGGATACCGGCAAGCAACACATTACAATAATCAAGCTGATGGGTAGCATGTTCAGTCAAGAAAGGTCTGATCTTCCTGATATTATAAAAAACGAATCTGCAGGAGGCGGCACGGTGGCTTAGTGGTTAGCACGTTCGCCTCTCAGCGCTAGGGATTCCCGGTTCGAATCCCCATCTGGGTGGAGTTTCCATGTTCTCCCCGTGTCTGCGTGGGTTTCCTCCGGGTTCTCCTGTTTCCTCCCACAGTCCAAAAACATGGATCAAGTTAATTGAATTCTCAAAAAATTGCCCCCTATAGAGTGTGTCTGTGTGAGTGAGTGTGTGCCCAGCGATGGATTGGCGCCCTGTCCTGGGTCTATCTGCCCAGCGCCCGAGACGTTCTCCCCTGGATGGGCATGGGGAACCCCACCGCAACCCTAATAGAGTATAAGCGGGAGATAATGGATGGATGAATGAATCTGCAGGAACGGGCGGTTTTGACAACATATACAGCTCAGGTTGCAGTTTGTTTACAGAAAAACGTTCTACTGTCCTTAAGAAAAGGGAAATCTGTTTGCTGTAAGTAAGTATCTTATTTTCCTCGTGGGCCAGCGTTCTCAGCACCGGATCTATCCCAAAAGCCAGCCGTCAGGAGAACCCGATCCCCATTCGGGAGTGCAGGCTGGTTCATTTCTTGCAGATCCCACCGATCGACCTCCCGCTGCCCTTCGGTGGCACGGAAGAGGCAAGAAGTCATGGAAAGAAGACACTTTGTTATCTTTGCGAAAGCCGATAGTCTGATGACACCGACAAAAGGAAGCGAGGCAGTGTGTGTGGGGAGTATTTTCAGCCAGTCAAATAAGCTCCCTTTTCAGCTTTAAGTGGGAAGAAAATTGTGATGGAAGCCTGAGTCTGCCGCACTAGATCAATGTCGGGGTGATGTGTGGATATTGCAGATCAGAGGCGATGTAATAGAATCGGCATTGACAACGGGGCTGCATCTCTGGTGGCGCGCCAGCAAACACGGGATCACAAACCAAAAAGCTAGAATCATCAGTCCATGACTCACGCTGACTGATGTGAAGGCGAGAGATGCCAGGAGCAGGACGATTTTTTTCCTATACGTGTTTGCAGTGTAACATACTGGATTCATGGGTAAATGCAAGGTACCTTTCTTCGTAAACTTTCCTTCATCCATTCATTATCTTCAGCTGGATCCTCTACTAGGGTTGCGGTTCCCCATGCCCATCCAGGGGAGAACATTTCAGAGTTGGGCAAGTATAGTTTTTACAATAGTACATTGTCACAAAGCAGCTTTACAGTGTTGTAAGCCTTTAAACCCCCAAAGAGCAAGCCAAAGCGAGAGTGGCAAGGCAAAACTCCCTGCTGTTATGTCATTATTTTAATAATAATTAATAATAATTGGGTCATTTATTGGACGCTTTTATCCAAAGCGACTTACAAGGTGAGCACAGGGTTATTCACAACATCCCTGGAGCAATGAGGGTTAAGGGTCTTGCTCAAGGACCCACACTGGTAACTTCAGTGGACCTGGGATTTGAACCCCCAACCTTCAGATTGATAGCCCAACACCCTAACCACTGAGCTAACCCGCCTATTTTAAGGATGAAACCTTGGAAGGACCAAGACTCAGTGGGGGACTCATCCTACTTGAGCGGCCGGGCAGAATCAACAGTGTAGGACACTAACGTACAGACGGTGTGATGATCATGTGACCCGTATTTAACAATTAAAAACTATGTAAGTCCATTGAGGACGTCCTGCAGGACCGCCAGTCCAATAGAAATCCAGGTTCCATCCAGTAATTGTCATAGTGTCATGGATGAAGAGCTTTTTCCAACAGTAAATTGTCATAAAGCAGCTTTACAGTGTTATAAGCCTTTAATCCCCCAAAGATCAGGACAAAGCGACAGTGGCAAGGCAAAACTCCCTGCTGTTATGTTGTTATTTTAAGGATGAAACCTTGGGAGGACCAAGACTCAGTGGGGGACTCATCCTCCTTGAGCGGCCGGGCAGCATCAACATTGTAGATCACTAATGTGCAGATGGTGTGGTGATCAGGTGACCCATATTTAACAATTGAAAACTATATAGGTTCCATCCAGTAATGGTCGTAGCCGCAGTTCTTCAGCAGAACCATGCATGAAGAGCTGAACACACCTCCAGGAAATTAGCAACACCTTAAAAGAAACAATAAGAATCCAGGTTCCATCCAGTAATCATCGTAGTGTCATGGAAGAAAAGCTTTTTACAACAGTACATTGTCACAAAGTAGCTTTACAGTGTTATAAGCCTTTAAACCCCGAAAGATCAGGCCGAATCGACAGTGGCAAGACAAAACTCCCTGTTATGTTGTTATTTTAAGGAAGAAACCTTGTGAGGACCAAGACTCAGTGGGGGACCGGCGGCCGGGCATTATTGTCAGTGATTTACTATCTGGACTCATTTTATAACTCATTTTATAAAGTTGACATAATTCCAGTCCTGAATCTGATTGGCTGAGCCGTTTGTCCAGCCATGACATCATTGACAATAACGCACACCTCTGACACATTTACAGTCAAATCAATACGTGACATACAATACATTATTTTCCCAATGTTTTTTTTGTAAACTGCTTTCTGTAGAGTCACTAGATGGCAGTGATAAATTTTAAGAGACACCGTAAAACTGTCACTGAGCGATCAGCGTTCATAAATGATGAACATATATGTATTTACTGGATGCATGTGTAAATGAAAGGTGCCTTTTATCTTAAATACTTATTCATTCTTCCATTTATTATTTTCCACGCAATCCTCTACTAGGGTCGTGGGGGGGTTCCCCATGTCCATCCAGGGGAGAATGTTTCGGGCACTGGGAAGATACATCCAGGACAGGGTGGCAATCTATCACTGGGCACACACTCACTTACACAAACACACTCTATGGGGCAATTTAGAGCATTCAATTTACCTTGAATGCATGTTTTTGGAAACAGGAAACCAGAAAACCTTGTGGAAACCCACGTTGACACAGGGAGAACATGGAAACTCCACCCAGATTGGAATTTGAACCTGGAGAGGAGAACATGCTAACCACTAAGCCACCATGACATCCAGGTTGTGTATTATTGGGAATAAATCACAGGAAAGAGGTGTAACTGTACTCCACCAAGTGTCATGCCTAATAATTTCTCTTTCCTGTGATTTATTCCCAATGATGCCACGCCCCTTTGTACTGTATTGCTTTAATATACACCTCACACTAAATTGATGAAAAAAAAACAGGTGGTATGTTCTCCTCTCAGTGCTGGGGATCCAGGTTCGAATCCCAATCTGGGTGGATTTCCATGTCCTCCCCGTGCCCTTGTGGATTTCCACCATAAACAGTGTTTCAAGGTCAATTGAATGCTCCAAATTGCCCCATATAGAGTGTGTCTGTGTGAGTGAGTGTGTCCAGTGATGGATTGGTGCCCTGTCCTGGGTATATCTGCCCAGCGCCCGAAACGTTCCACCCCCCGCACCCCCTAATAGACCCTAATAGAGGAATATGTGGAAGATAATGATTGGTGTCATTGTGTATATGAATGGAATCCAATAGGTGTGATTATGAATAGAAGAAAAACAGAGCATCATTGGCATGAATATGCATTTTTTCCTTAGTTTTGTTGTTTTTACAACAAAAAGTACCAAAAAACATCTGAATCCCAGTCGCCAGGCGTAAGCTTGCTGACCGCATCGTTCTGTCCGCTGTCTGTTGTAGGTTGTCATGGATATTACATTAAAAATAGTCAAAAAACAACAATAAGCCTTTAAACCCCTAAAGAGCAAGCCGAAGCAACAGTGGCAAGACAAAACTCCCTGTTATGTTGTTATTTTAAGGAAAAAACCTTGTGAGGACCATGGTTCAGTGGGGGACTCATACTCCTTGAGCGGCTGGGCAGTAGGACACTAATGTACAGATGGTGTGGTGATCATGTGACCTGTATTTAACAATTAAAAACTCTATAAGTCCATTGAGGACGTCCTGCAGGACCGCCAGTCCAATAGAGATCCAGGTTCCATCCAGTAATTGTCTTAGTGTCATGGATGAGGAGCTTTTTCCAACAGTACATGCTGACCGCATCGTTCTATCAGCTGTCTGTTGTAGGTTGTCATGGATATTACATTAAAAAAAAAAATTTTTTTAAAAAACAACAATAAGAGAGCAGTGAATATTCATTTCACGTCGTTTTTTTATTCATGCTCTGCTCTCTAGCACTCAGACATCGTATTCCCTTGTGCACCCGGCCCGGGGGAGGTGGCTGTAAGCAGTAATAGCACCATCATCTCGCTCATGCAGTAAGAGAGAACAGTACATTCTCCCTTGTCCCTCTCTTTTAGTCTTTTTTAACATGTGAATCAAGCCACGTTTCGATGATCTAAGCTACACCTCACCATCAACATGCAAATAAGTATTCTTACCAGGGTGACACTGACCTGTTGGGGTCTAAAAGAATAGGCTTGGGTTAAACCGGTGCTTTTTATCTACTTGGGGTGAACCAGCTCAGTGGTTAGCATGTTCTCCTCTCAGCACTAGGGATTCCCGGTTCGAATCCCCATCTGGGTGGAGTTTCCATGTTCTCCCCGTGTCTGTGTGGGTTTCCTCCGGGTTCTCCGGTTTCCTCCCACAGCCCAAAAACATGGATCAAGGTCGACTGAATTCTCCAAATTGTCTGTACCCAGTGATAGATTGGCATCCTGTCCTGGGTCTATCTGTCCAGTGGTTTCCTCCCACAGTCTAAAAACATGGATCAAGTCAAGTGAGTTCTCCAAATTGCCCCATATAGAGTGTGTTTGTGTGAGTGAGTGTGTGCCCTGCAATAGATTGTCGTCCTGTCCTGGGTCTATCTGCCCAGCACCCGAGATGTTCTCCCCTGGATGGGCATGGGGAACCCCACCGCGACCCTAGAGGATAAAGCAGAAGATAATGGATGGATGGGTTCACCTCATGCTATAGGGAATCGAGGGGTGTTTGCTGATAGCAAGCTTATCTAA
Organism: Corydoras maculifer; assembly: GCA_019802435.1. Lineage (NCBI taxonomy): Eukaryota > Metazoa > Chordata > Actinopteri > Siluriformes > Callichthyidae > Corydoras > Corydoras maculifer. The sequence continues at coordinate 358,579 of JAFMOD010000447.1, forward strand.
GCACATAAAATTGGAATAGGGGTGGCACGGTGGCTTAGTGGTTAGCATGTTCTCCTCTCAGCGCTAGGGATTCCCGGTTCGAATCCCAATTCGGGTGGAGTTTCCATGTTCTCCCAGTGTCTGCGTGGGTTTCCTCCGGGTTCGCCGGTTTCCTCCCAGAGCCCAAAAACATGGATCAAGGTCAACTGAATTCTCCAAATTGCCCCATATGGAGTGAGTGTGTGCCAAGTGATAGATTGGCATCCTGTCCTGGGTGTGTCTGCCCAGCGCCCGAAACGTTCTCCCCTTGATGGGCATTGGACCCCCCCCCCTGACCCTAATATAGGATAAAGCGAAAGATAATGGATGGATGTTGTAATAGCTAGAAAGTATGACTTGTGTATATTACTAACAAACTAGTGTAAAGTATTGTATAATTTCATGTTCAGTATTCCCTGGGGGCGGAACTTAAGGTAAGGAAATTTTGCCCTCGGTGTAGATGCCCGCACAGAGAGTATATATGGTGATGATGTGAACCCACCCTAGTAGAGGATAAAGCGGAAGATAATGGATGGATCTATAGTATTATATATATATATATATTCATTCATCATCTCCTGCTTTATCCTCTACTAGGGTCGCGGTGGGGTTCCCCATGCCCATCCAGGGGAGAACGTCTCGGGCACTGGGCAGATACACCCAGGACAGGGCGTCAATCCATCGCTGGGCACACACTCACTCACACAGACACACTCTATATGGGGCAATTTGGAGAATTCAATTGACTTGATCCATGTTTTTGGACTGTGGGAGGAAACCGGAGAACCCGGAGGAAACCCATGCAGACATGGGGAGAACATGGAAACTCCACCCAGATGGGGATTCGAACCGGGAATCTCTAGCGCTGAGAGGAGAAAGTGCTAACCACTAAGCCACCGTGCCGCCCATATATATATATATATATATATATATATATATATATATATATATATATATATATAAATGGCAGGGTCGCTTAGTGGTTAGCACTTTCTCCTCTCAGCGCTAGAGATTCCCGGTTCGAATCCCCATCTGGGTGGAGTTTCCATGTTCTCCCCATGTCTCCGTGGGTTTCCTTCCACAATCCAGATAATCGGATCTGAGGATCCTGACACTCGCATTCAGTACAAGTCACTGACTTTGACCTTCAGAACCATATCTGGATCTGTCCCCTCTTACCTTCACTCTATCTTTTCAAAATCCACTCCGACTCGTTCACTTCGCTCCAGTGATAATCGCCGCCTGGTGGTTCCACCTCACCGAGGAGCTGATTCTCACTCCGTGGCGTTCACCACTGCAAAATGGTGGAACGATCTTCCCAACTCTGTCCGTAAGGCAGAATCACTAAGCAGTTTTAAGAAACTACTTAAGACGCATCTCTTTAACAAATACCTGTTGTAAAAAATAAAAAGGGGGGGGAGGGTGCAGCATGAAATAACAATCAGGTTTGATGAATGTACAGTGTAGTTGGTTTTCTCCATAACTTCTGACTTGTAATGTTCTCATTTGTAAGTCGCTTTGGATAAAAGCGTCTGCTAAATGACTAAATGTAAATGTAAACGTACTACACTCTCTATCACACACGTAAAACTGTGTGTGGCCTCTGTAAATAATAAAAAAAATGCTGACTTATGGCAGATACCAGTGTGTGATGGATGAGGTTTGAGATTCCTTTCTTGGTGAGAACACATATTCCTCAGAGAACGTCTAATGTTTACATCCCCATGCGCCCTGCACTCCAGCATACTGCTTAATTAGTGCAGTAGCCGTGTCCCGGCTCATGGACATGTCCAGGCATGTCAGCTCGCATTTACAAAATAGATGGGGACTTCGTTACCTTAATTAATTGTTAAATAAAATGAAATCGAGGTAAAGCCTGTCCGAAAAGGTGTTAGAATCACGAGCTTCTAGATGTAAAAAGAAAATAGCTTCTTTTTTTGACTTTGTTCCTTAAAGACTGAATATTAAGATGTACATTGACTTTTAGTCTTTATCCAAACATACTTTCATTCGTCGGTTTGTTTTGTTTCCTGCTTTTGTTTTTTTTCTCCTTTTGTTTGTTTGTTCGTTTGTTTCTTTCTTTTTTTCTTTTATTTGTTTGTTTTTTTCTTTCTTTTGTTTTAGTTTTTTTTGTTTCTTAGTATGTTTTTTTCTTTCTTTCTTTTGTTTGATTTTTGTTTGTTTGTTTCATTTGTTTGTTTAATTTGTTTGTTTGTTTCTTTCGTTTCTTTGCATGTTTTTTTCTTACTTTCATTTGTTTGTTTCTTTTTTTTGTTTGTGTATTGTTTCTTTTGTTTTTGTTTCTTTCTTTCTTTGTATGCTTTTTTCTTTTTTTCATTTGTTTGTTTCTTTCTTTCTTTTGGTTCTTTCATTGGTTTGTCTGTTTGTTTCTTTCTTTCTTTCATTTGTTTGTTTCTTTCTTTTGTTTGTTTCTTTCGTTTCTTTGCATGTTTTTTTCTTACTTTCATTTGTTTGTTTCTTTTTTTTGTTTGTGTATTGTTTCTTTTGTTTTTGTTTCTTTCTTTCTTTGTATGCTTTTTT
>JAFMOD010000449.1:27226-39487 GCA_019802435.1 Corydoras maculifer
GGGGGGGGACGTGTGTCCATGGCTTAAGAGCAAATATATGAATATATAACATAAAACATTTAATATAAAACATATAACATGAACGTGATGCCGGAGTTCAACCAGAAACCATGAAACATAATAACTCTGAGTTTCACTTTAATTACACATTTATTAAACTCTCTACTGTCACAGAAGAAGGGAGAGTTCTTTTTGGAGTTTAAAGAGATTACAGATAACACTGGCACAAACCCACTGCAAGAACCCCGAACAACAGGAAGCCTGGTTTCCTGTCTGAACACAAAGCCCTCTCAGCTCCCTCACAGAGGGTCAACGGTAAATCACGGTGTGGACTATATTACACATTTATATACATTATTATATAAATATAAAATGGAGTCAATATGACATTCAGAATAAAGGACAACTTACCTGATTTAAAAATGAGGATTTCAGTCCCGTCCGTCAGCAGCTCAGGGATCCACATCAGGAAGAGAAAGTGCTTTTAGAGAACATTAGAATGATGCTTACGAGACCTTTTTTGATTGGTTTCATTCAGTAAGTCATGTGCTGACTGCGGAAAGCTTAACACAGGAAAAAAGGACATCTGATGGTTACTCATGTCCAAAAGTGAACGCCATGAAAATGACCGCAGTAAGACGTTATGAGAGACCTAATGGATCGTCATCTAATAGTTTGTTATAGATTACTGTATAATACTTATATTAAATATTAAATATTATACATTCTGGTGAATGCAGAAGGACACTGTGGCTTTGTCACTGGACTCTGGAGTAATTCAGTGTTCTCTGAAGGTCAGGGGAACTCCAACTCCAATGGTTCTAGATTTAAAGATAACAACAAGGAACATTATTAAAGGATCTGGTTTCGTTTTAAAGATTTTCAGTTTAAAGACCATTTCATGGGATTTATTTCACCCACAAACGGAGTGCTATGAAGAAATCATTAATTAATTAATTAGTGATGAAGAACCTGAGTGGTCTATACAGAACCAGAATGATGGAGGAGAACATTTCTGTTATGAATCATTTGAACATGACGTTCAGGTGGAGACTGTTTATAACCTTCTGATCACACGATTGATGTTCTGCAGAGGTCCTCTATGTGTGTATGTGTGTGTGTGTGTGTGTGTTTCAGGTTTTAATCTGTAGGAGGAAAGATGAACTCCAAAATAAGTCTCTCTGATCAACTGAACATCAAGAAAGAGGAGAGGTGAGGAACCCAAGTTCTCTGGTCCTGCAGCTCTGATTAGATCATATTTACATTACATTTAACAGACACTTTTATCCAAAGCGACTTACAAATGAGAACATTACAGTCAGAAGCCATGGAGAAAACCAACTATACTGTAAATTCATCAAACCTGATTGTTATTCGTTGCTGCGGCCCCACCCCCTCCCCCTTTTTTTTTCCATAACAGGTTTTTGTTAAAGAGATGCGTCTTCAGTAGTTTCTTAAAACTGTTGATTCTGCCTTATGGACAGAGTTGGGAAGAACGTTCCACCATGTTGCAGTGGTGAACGCCATGGAGTGAGAATCAGCTCCTCAGTGAGGTGGAACCACCAGGGGGCGATCATCACTGAAGGGAAGTGAATGAGTCAGAGTGTGTTTAGAAAAGATAGAGTAAAGGGAGGAGGGGGAAGATCCAGAGATGGTTCTGTAGATCAGAGTCAGTGACCTGTACTGAATGCAGGGGGACATGAGTGAAGGAGGGACATGAGTGAAGGAGGGACATGAGTGAAGGAGGGACATGAGTTCGCTTGGGGGTTAAACACGAGTCGGGCTGCAGAGTTTTGAATTAGTTGAAGAGGTCGGATTGTGGAAGCTGGGATACCGGCAAGTAGCGCATTACAATAATCAAGCCGGGATAGGACGCGGGCTTGAACAAGCAGTTGGGTAGCATGTTCAGTCAAAAAGGGTCTGATCTTCCTTATGTTGTAAAGGAGGAATCTACAGGAACGGGCAGTTTTGATCACATGATCAGAGAGTTTAAGGTGGGAGTCTATTGTGAAGCCAAGGTTCCGGACCGAATCTGTAGGGGAGATTGTGGAGCCATCAATTTGGAAGGTCAGGTGGTGATGGATTGAGGGTTTAGCTGGGATAATGAGAAGCTCTGTTTTTCCTAAGTTTAATTTGAGATGACGGACCTTCATCCAAACAGATATGTCGGTGAGGCAGCAGATACCCGATTTGAGATGGTGGTGTCGTCAGGGGCAAAAGACAGATGAAGCTGAGTGTCATCAGCATAGCAGTGGTAAGAGAAACCATGCGCCTGGATGACCGAGCTCAGTGATGTCATGTATAGTGAGAAGAGGAGAGGACCAAGTACAGAGCCCTGAGGCACACCAGTGCGTACTTGGTGAGAGTTAGAGAGGTCTCCATTCCATGACACTTTGAAGGTCCTTCCTGTGAGGTAGGATCGAAACCATTCAAGTGTCGTATCAGAAAGATCAGCATCATGATGAAGATGGAGATCTGTGACGTTGATGTAACGTTGATGTGACGTTGATGTGACGTTGATGTAAGTTGATGTAAGTTGATGTGACGTTGATGTGACGTTGATGTGACGTTGATGTAAGTTGATGTGACGTTGATGTAACGTTGATGTGACGTTGATGTAAGTTGATGTAAGTTGATGTGACGTTGATGTGACGTTGATGTAACGTTGATGTGATGTTGATGTGACGTTGTCATGTGTTCTTCAGTCATATTCAGGGTGAGCTGAAGAGTGAGCTGTCCATGAACAGTCCAACAAACTTCAAAGATGGAGCCAGTTCTGATTCGAGGTCAGTACAGCCTCATATATTAGTTTCTCACTCACAGAATCAACTGAATTAATAAATCAATCAGCTTTAACTATTAATTAAATAATTGATGAAGTACAGCAGGGTTTATTGTTCGTTAGTTTTGATCTGATGTCTTAATTTCCTTACAGACTTCTGAAGAAACAAAAAGATACCGACAGTAATTCTGCTCAGGTAAATCAGTCTGAATTTAAAGGTGTGTTCAGAGTCAAATGTTTCAGGAAATGAACTCAGTGATGATTTGATCTTCATGGAAATCAGACAGGAGTTTAATCTGCAGCAGGATCTCTGAGTTCTGGATCTGATAAAGTTCTGTAAACTCAGCTTGCTATATTTGAACTATCGGGGTTCTGACAGTTCGTACACATACTTCAGTCCAAGATATTCACAGAACCACACCGCCTGCAGGGGGAAGTGGAGGACACTAATCTAATCTGCACAGATGTGAATGTAGAATAAAATTAAAGGTGAAGAACACGGATGACGGGTTTGATTCACTCATGGAGTTCACGCTGCTGTGACGTGATTTCTGTGGCTTCAGATTTTTTTGGACGGTAGAACGGTGCTTTGTCGTTATAATTGGTGTTTGTGTGGTGTGTAGATTGTGTATGTGGAGTGTGTGTTTTATATTGAGTTTATTGTGTTTATTTTAATACTGTATATTTTCTGTGATAACACATTAATTGTGGTGTTAATTAATGAGCGCGCTGATGTTAACGAGTTCTGACTGGAAAAAATGAAAACAATAAAAAATGAAAGCAGAAGCTAAAGGCTGGATGATATTAATTAATAACCTTTAAAAAATGCAAGATATCAAAATATAATTTTACAAAAAAAGAATGAAATAATGCAAAATATCACCTGATGGAACAGGGTTTACAAACGTTCAAGCACCACTAATGAGTTATTAATTAATTTCAATGTTTTATTCTTTACTCTGTTCTTTAGGTTCTGAAGAAAATGAAGCAGACAGACCGAGCGACCACACTGCAGGACGGTAAGATCCATGAACCATGGAATTAGAACATCACCTGGTTCATACTGATCACAGATCGGTTCCTCTACCAGCAGTCCTTCATCAGTCCTTCAGTAGAACCTCATAGAGATGATGATGGAAGCTTTAATGTTCCTGCTGAGATCAGTCTTAATGTTTCTAATGTCTTTATTGATCATGTTCTTCTGTTTATTAGAGATGATCTCTGTGTATCAGAAGAAACTCAAACCCAAACTGAGAGAGAAATATCTCAGAATTTATGAAGGAACCTCAGAGCCTGGAAGTTCAGCACTTCTGAATGAGGTCTACACAGAGCTCTACATCACAGAGGGGTGGAGCGCCGAGATCAATCATGAACATGAGGTTAAACAGATTGAAGCAGCATCCAGGAGACCAGCAACTCAGGAGATCCCCATCAAATGTAGTGACCTGTTTAAAGAACCGTCCATCAGAACCGTACTGACTAAAGGAGTCGCTGGAATTGGAAAAACCGTCTCGGTGCAGAAGTTCATTCTGGACTGGACTGAAGGAGGACAGAATCAGGACGTGACCTTCATGTTCCCACTTCCTTTTAGAGAGCTGAACTTAATGAAGCAGAAGAAGCTCAGTCTGATGGAACTTCTTCAGGACTTTTACCCTGAAATGAGGGAAGTTCAATCAATAAACTGGGAGTTCCATAAAGTTCTGTTCATCTTTGATGGTCTGGATGAGTGTCGCCTTCCTCTGAACTTCCAGAACAATCAGATCCTGTGTGATGTCACAGAAGCAGCTTCAGTAGATGTTCTACTGACCAACCTCATCAAGGGGAACCTGCTTCCCTCCGCTCTCATCTGGATCACCTCTCGACCGGGAGCAGCCAATCAGATTCCTCCTGAGTGTGTAGATCAGGTCACAGAGGTACGAGGGTTCAGTGGTCCTCAGAAAGAAGAATATTTCAGGAAGAAGATCAAAGATCAGAGTCTGTCCAGTAAAATCATCTCCCACATCAAGTCTTCAAGAAGTTTGCACATCATGTGTCACATCCCGGTCTTCTGCTGGATCACGGCCTCTGTTCTAGAGAGAATGCTGGGTGGAGCAGAAGGTGGAGAGGTCCCTAAAACTCTGACTCAAATGTTCACCCACTTCCTGATCTTTCAGATCAAACACAAGAACCAAAAGTACCAGAAGAACCGTGATCTGGATCCTCAGAAGATCAGAGCGAGTGTTCTGGATCTGGGAAAACTGGCGTTCCAACAGCTGGAGAGAGGAAACCTGATCTTCTACGAGGAAGATCTGAGAGACTGTGGGATTGATGTTGGAGAAGCAGCAGTGTACTCAGGAGTCTGCACCCAGATCTTCAGACAGGAACCTGAACTCCACCTGGGGAAGGTCTTCAGCTTCATCCACCTGAGCGTTCAGGAGTTCTTAGCTGCTTTATTTACATTTCTCTGTTTCATGGAGAACAAAGCAGCAGAACCACAAACCTCTGCTCTGTCTGATCTGTTCAACAAGTCCACCATGTCCGAGTTCCTGAAGAGCGCCGTGGACAAGACCTTACAGAGTCCCAATGGACACCTGGACCTGTTCCTCCGCTTCGTCCTGGGTCTCTCACTGGAGTCCAATCAGAACCTCTTACGAGAACTGCTGCCACAGACAGGAAGTCGTTCTTACAATAAACAGGAAACAGTGCAGTACATCAAGCAGAAGATCAATGAGAAGCTCTCTCCAGAGAAATCCATCAATCTGTTCCACTGTCTGAATGAACTGAAGGATGAGTCTCTGCTGCAGGAAGTTCAGACTTACCTGAAGAGAGGAGGTTACTGGAGTCTCAGAGGCGTCGGTCTGTCTCCGGCTCAGTGGTCAGCTCTGGTGTTTGTGTTACTGACCACAGATCAGCAGCTGGACGAGTTTGATTTGAGTAAATATAATCCATCAGAGGAATGTTTACTGAATCTGCTGCCAGTGGTGGAAGCTTCCAGAACAGCTCTGTGAGTTCCAAACTGTTCCATAAACAATTTAGAATGTCTCCATTGTGGGACTAAAATCATCAGAAACCATGTCAGAACCTTCTGAATTCCAAACTGAACTCTGTGTGTGTGTGTGTGTGTGTGTGTGTGTGTTTCAGGTTGTGTAATTGTAATCTATCAGGTGAAAGTTGTTCAGCTCTGTCCTCAGTTCTCAGTTTAAACTCCTGCAGTCTGAAGAATCTGGACCTGGGTTTTAATAAAGTGGAGGATTCAGGAGTAAAGCTTCTCTCTGAAGGTCTGAAGAACCCAGACTGTAAACTGGAGACACTGCAGTGAGTCCCTCTCTCTCTCTCTCTGAAGTTACTCTAAATCACTCTGATACACTCATTACAGCATCATAATTAAATATAATTCATAACGATGGTGCTGTACGGAGACGAGATGGTTTGGTTTAAAGGTGTCAGAGATGAAGACACTGGGATTCCTAATGAAAGAGACGAGGTTTGGGAGGTGAGAATAAGGTGGTGTGGTAGCTCAGGTGTTAGAGTGTTGGTCCATCAATCTGAAGGTTGAGGGTTCAAATCCCAAATCCACTTAAGATACCAAAGTGTGTTCATAAGCAAGACCATTCATCCTCATTGCTCAGAGAAGCTCTGCTCACTTTGTGAGTCGCTTTGGATAAAGGCGTCTGCTAAATGATCGAATGTAAATGGTTTGGCCGTGTGCAGAAGGCAAAAGAGAAGGTTTACAAAGGTGGACAAAACAAATGCCATGACCCTCAAAAATTATCATCAGGTACCAAAGAGTGGCTGTGGATCTGAGTTCCTAATTCTATTACATCAGATACATCAGCCACCAGCCTACAACATCCAGCCTACAACATCCCCAATGGCAAAGAGTTGTAGCACCCGGAGTGTACCCCTGCCCATCACTAAACTGACAACAGAGCATACAAGAGACACACCGCCAAGGATTCCAAGGTTCAAGGACACTACTGTCATTAACGTAACACGTGGGACATGAAATGTAAACAAAAATGGACCCCGTTTACCCTGAGTGGTAGAATATTTAAATATTACGTAAAAGAAATTAATAATAACAATAACAAATTAAATAAATATAGTGACGAGAGCTCAGCGTCTCATCAGTAAAATAAACCCAAAATCAATCTGTTAAATACACAGAACATCCTCAATGAGGAAACGTACACACAACTAAATCTAAACTTAATGGCTGCAGCACCTCATTTGTTCAGCAACCGACAGACAAACCAAATGGAGACGGTGAGCGGCGCCCCCTCAGGTGACGAGAACTCTGTAATGGAACGCCTCGTTTTACTAATCTGGAAATGCAGAACATATAACGGGCAGAGTGCAGGGTGAGGTAAAGTCAGTGCGTGATCTTCAAAATGTGTGTGTGTGTGTGTGTGTGTGTGTGTGTGTGATATTTGTCTCCAGGTTGCGTGTTTGTAACCTCTCAGATGAAAGTTGTTCAGTTCTGTCCTCAGTTCTCGGGTCAGAATCCTCAAATTTGAAGAATCTGGACCTGAGTCTGAATCATCTGGAGGATTCAGGAGTGAAGCTTCTCTCTGAAGGTCTGAAGACACCGGACTGTAAACTGGAGACACTGCAGTGAGTTCAAACACCTTCAGAACGTTCATCTGGTATTTCATGGACCTGGTTGTAGGACATCAGGTTTAAAGTCTGTATTTGAAAGTGAAGTCAGAGAGTTCCACGCTGAGACACATTAATGATCTGAGACTTAATTATAGCTTAGTCTTCCACTTTGAGATAACTCGACCACGTGGCAGGTTTGCAGTGTGAGTGTTCCCTCGTGTTAAAGCCTCATTCCACAAAGACAATCTGAGAAATAAGACACGCGAGACCAAAGACAGCGGGATCAGATCACCGTATACAGAACCCGGGCTGAGGGTCCTCATCCGCTGCTCCAGATCGGGCACTACCTTCAAGAAAGCGCAGAATCAAACCTTCACCAGCAGGCTGCGCTGCCTCAGCTCTGTTTTTAGGTTTAAAACTTAAACAGGTGATCAGTCTGCGGTTCGAGTCATTTAATTATAGATCTTATTATAACAGAACTCAGAACAAGACAAAACTCCCTGCTATTGTTGCTATTTTTAGAAAAACCATTGTGAGGCCCGAAGCTGATTGGCAGCATCAATACTGTAAGACAGACCCCCCCCCCCCCACGTCTTGGTGTAGATGTAGAGAACATCGTGTCTTTCATTGTGATTAAAGCACCACAAACTCCACTGAACCGGTTTACTTTGAGACATTCAGTCACTTAGGTTCAGCATGACATTGGCATTTGCCCCCTGGAGGCAAATGATGGCATTCAGTCCCAGACTCTGACCTACAGAACCATTTCTGGATCTGCCCCCTCCGACCTTCACTCTATCTTTTATAAATTCTGTACAGTATTTTGTCATTAAAAATCAAATATTAAAGGTCCCGTTCTTGTATGGATCTGTACCCTCACTCACTTCGCTCCAGTGATGATCGCCCCCTGGTGGTTCCACCTCACCGAGGAGCTGATCCTCACTCCGATGCGTTCTCCACTGCAAAATGATGGAATGATCTTCCCAACTCCATCCGTAAGACAGAATCACTGAACAGTTTTAAGAAACTGCTGACGACACGTCTTTTTAGCAAATACCTGTTATAAAAAAAAGTGGGGGGGGGGGGCAGCATGATATAACAATCAGGTTTGATAATTCTACAGTGCAGCTGGGTTTTTTTTCATTACATTAAATTTACATTCATTTATTTAGCAGATGCTTTTATCCAAAACGACTTACAAATGAAAACATCACAGTCAGAAGTTCTGAAGAAAACCAACTGCACTGTGAAATCATCAAACCTGATACTTTTTATTATTTTTTTTCCATAACAGGTTTTTGTTAAAGAGATGCGTCTTCAGTAGTTTCTTAAAACTGTTGATTCTGCCTTATGGACAGAGTTGGGAAGAACGTTCCACCATGTTGCAGTGGTGAACGCCATGGAGTGAGAATCAGCTCCTCGGTAAGGTGGAACCACCAGGGGGCGATCATCACTGGAGGGAAGTGAATGAGTCAGAGTGTGTTTAGAAAAGATAGAGTGAAGGTCGGAGGGGGAAGATCCAGAGATGGTTCTGTAGATCAGAGTCAGTGACTTGTACTGAATGCAGCAGCTACAGGAACCAATGGAGGGACATGAGTGATGGAGGACATGAGTGATGGAGGACATGAGTGAAGGAGGGACATGAGTGAAGGAGGGACATGAGTGAAGGAGGGACATGAGTGAAGGAGGGACATGAGTGAAGGAGGGACATGAGTGATGGAGGACATGAGTGATGGAGGACATGAGTGATGGAGGACATGAGTGAAGGAGGGACATGAGTGATGGAGGACATGAGTGATGGAGGACATGAGTGATGGAGGACATGAGTGATGGAGGACATGAGTGATGGAGTTGGTTCATAACTTCTGTCTGATGTTCTCATCTGTAAGTCTCTTTAGATGAAGTATCTGCTAAATGAATAAATGTAAATGCAGGGCTGATGAACGTGAGAGCAATAAGGTTTACAGCTTGGCCGCTGCTCTCTGTCTCCGTCCTCCGGGTCAGAACCGGTCTGCGTTCGGGTTCTCAACGCATTCTGACGGTGGAACCTCATGGCTCTCATCTTTAGTCACATCATTATCAGATCAAAGATTTACAGACAGGAGGTCATTTAATCCATTAGTGATGTCATAACCTGTGTGTGTGTGTGTGTGTGTGTGTGTGTGTGTGTGTGTGTTTCAGGTTGTGTAATTGTAATCTATCAGGTGAAAGTTGTTCAGCTCTGTCCTCAGTTCTCAGTTTAAACTCCTGCAGTCTGAAGAATCTGGACCTGAGTTCTAATAAACTGATGGATTCAGGAGTGAAGCTTCTCTCTGAAGGTCTGAAGACTCTGGACTGTAAACTGGAGACACTGCAGTGAGTCCCTCTGTTACATTCTCATGTGCATCCACAAGGGTGCCCATCCATCACACACACTACATGGGGGCATTTAGAGCAGCCAATTCACCTTGAACCCATGCTTTGGGATTGTGGGAGAAAACCAGAGACCAGGGGAGGGTGAGAGTCTCATCACTGTGACGTTCCACCTCAAATGTCATCACGAAAGACATTAATAAGAGAGAGAGACCCTATGATACAGCTCTGAGCCTCAGGACAGAGACAGGGAAACAGAGTGGAGATGCAACATGAGGACTCAGTGAGTGAGGGGACCATCGAAGAACAGGACCTTTAATTAAGATTTAAGATTTCAATGACAAAATACTGACCAAGATGGAGCTGACGTGTAGATGTGGACATATACAACACAGGAGTAAATCTACAGCATGGAACAACCAACAGAGGGAGAACATCGACCGTACCAAAGAAATGACTCAACAAAACTCGTCTAAAGTCTTTAACTCAAACTCGTCTAAAGTCTTTAACTCAAACTCGTCTAAAGTCTTTAACTCAAGTTAAAGCTAATAAGTTCAGGTAATTAATTTCTGTGGCGTTTTTTTACATCAGAACGTCGTCACAGAGCAGCTTTACAGAATGAAAAGCCTTTAAACCCCAAAGAGCAAGACGAAGAGACAGCGGCAAGACAAAACTCCCTGTTATGATGTTATTTAAGAAAGAAACCTTGTGAGGACCGAGACTCAGTGGGGGACTCATCCTCCTTGGGGGGGGGGGGGGCAACAACACACATGGGGTGGTACCTGCTCCCTCAGTGTGAATACACTGCACACTTCAGACCTGTGCACCATGTGTGTACCCACACCTCCCACCTCACCCTCCCACCCCACCCTCCCACTGGCGACAGACAGACAGACAGACCACAGAATAAACATAAAACCATTAAAAACCAGACGCAAACCGACCACAAAGACAAAAACATACGAGACTCCAAAATCCAAAGGCATCAGAATCACAGAACCATCAACAGAAACCTTTAACCTTTAAACCTTTAAACCTTTAAACCTACGGCCCCGAACAAACACAAAGGAACCCAAACCAGCAGCCACCACAACTCAGGTGCAGCTCATTAACCATGGCCCCGCCCCTTCAGGCAGATCTACAGCCTATAGAGAGCTGAGGCTGCAGGTGATTTGCAGAGGCTGTCTGGGAAGCCAACAGGGTCAATGTTGACAGACAGACAGATTAATATAACTGAGAACACTACAACAGTTTAAAAGTCATTTTTATTATTGAATATTTGCACATTTTCCAATAAAATAAAACCAAATGATGTATTTGCTTAATTTATTGTAAACTCAACATGTAACTTGTAAAAATGTAACATCTTGAAGACAGACAGACAGACAGACAGACAGACAGACAGACAGACAGACAGACAACAAGAGCAAACCAGGAGCAGAGAAAGGACCAAACAGGACACCACGTCCTTCATACATGCTTTAACAGACAGTGATGCTGAGATGATACAGAAGATGAGCTGTCTCTCTCTCTCTGTTAATTTAATGTTGTGTGTGTGTGTGTGTGTGTGTGTGTGTGTGTGTGTGTGTGTGTGTGTGTGTGTTTCAGGTTGCGTTATTGTAATCTATCAGGTGAGAGTTGTTCAGTTCTGTCCTCAGTTCTCAGGTCAGAATCCTCAAACCTGAAGAATCTGGACCTGAGTCTGAATCATCTGGAGGATTCAGGAGTGAAGCTTCTCTCTGAAGGACTGAAGACACCGGACTGTAAACTGGAGACACTGCAGTGAGTCCCTCTCTCTCTCTCTCTGAGGTTACTCTAAATCACTCTGAAACTAAAGGCTTGGGGGGGGGGGGGCGTCGTCATGGCCCGCTGTTGACTTTCAGGGGTCCTGAGCGTTGAGTTCCTCTTTCGGCTGTCCTCACGTCCACCCTCACTAACATCTGACACTCTGAACGTAGTTGGCCACCGAGACACGTCTGTGCCATCCATCAGGGGGCGCCGTGACCCCATTAAACGCATGAGCAGTCAGCAGAGACCATGAACCCTACCTGCAGCGCTGTTTCTGCCTGATGACCGTTAGAGGGCGCTGTAGTCCTCAGCCTCCGCAGCAGAGACTCCGTGGGTGGCCGACAGCTTCAGTTGGTTACGTTTTTAATTTTAATTACATTTATAAAAACCAGCGAATAATAATGAGTTCAGGATGACGTGGGTCAATCGGGTTACATTACAATCAGCATCGTTTAAACTGCACACGTCACTTATTACCATAGCAACAAGCATCTGCAGCAGGTCATTAATATTCATGATTTAAAGGTGATCATTAATTAATGGCAGTCCTCCCGTACTGCGTCCTGAACTGACTGCTGACCACTTCAGGAACTTTATTTCCTCTCTTTTAACTAACATACACTCAATTAAACAGGAACAAAGGACTCTTTGTTGTGATTACCAGGTGATTTGGCAGGTTCTCCATCTCTCTGCAGGTTAAATGAATGCGGTTTAACAGATGAAGGTTTTGTTGCTTTGGCTTCAGCTCTGAGATCAAACAC
>JAFMOD010000449.1:102466-120444 GCA_019802435.1 Corydoras maculifer
GCTGCTCGTGAGACCATCAGAACCCTAACGTTTAGAATTTAGTTTTATTTAAATCTGCTCTAAATACATTTGATCTCTCTAATGATCACGACCTAATTTATTTTATTTCACTGATGGACTCCTGATGGGGAGGGGTCGCCCTGGGGGATTTGTAATGGCGCGACCAGCCACTAGGGTTAGGCGGCGAAGTACTGGTAGTCTCCTTGTGGGAGAACTACAACTCCCAGAAGGCGTCGCGCCAATCAACAGCGACAAGGCTCACCTGCCGGCAAGCCTATTTAAAGAACGCGACCAGCCTGTCACTCTGTAACCTGACGCGTGGCGCCACGGTGGCGCTGTGACCTATTCTGCTGTTGTGAATGATTATTGTTGTGTCTTTCATCTCTGTCCTGTCCGGTCCAGTCGGCCAGAGCGCTCGGACTCTGGGGTGGTCCGCTGTTTTCACCTCTTTATGCATCTAGATTCTCTGAGCCGCCACCAGGGGGCAAACTAGCTCCAACAGACAGAGCTCGGTGGTGGGCGTGTCGCTCCCTGCGCTGAGCCCGAGAACCAGCGCCGGCGGAGAGAGAGAGAGAGTGTGTGTGTGTGTGTGTGTGTGTGTATATATGTGTGTGTGTGTGTGTATATATGTGTGTGTGTGAGAGCAGTCCGTTTCCATCACGCAGTGGGCGTGGTTAAAGCTCAGCCAGCACGCGTCGGATGTTTTATTATTGTTTTTTTTAACCGATCGTTGCAGAGGTTGTGATTAGTGCGCATGCGCGCAGCGTAACGCTGTGCACTGAAGCGCTCCGTCCTGCTTTGTTTTATTTAAATGGCTTTGGTCTCAGCGGCCGAGTTTTCGGTGATTCCTTAGTTGGTTTATAAAACTGCTGCGTCAGCGTGGTTTTATTGTTACTGTGCCCTTCGGCAATCCTTTGAAGTCTGGCGCGTCAGTCTTTCGAGGCTCACGTGGTACAACGTCCTGAGTTCGAACCCCGTGAAGTGCAGTTGGCATAATGATTTCCTATTCCATCACACATTTATTTTACTCTTATTTTCACCTTCGATTATTATTTCCCGGCACCTGGTAATAATAAACCAGGGGTCTCTCACTAAAGCCCCTAAATTACCTCCTCCCATCCCTCCAGCCTAACTCAGGGATCTGTACAAAACACAATGTCAGCATAAAGAGAAGGAGGAACAGAGTGGGACAAAAGGAACACATACACCACCCACCCACACATATACAACACACACATATACACCACCCACCCACACATTCACCCACACACACATACACCCACACATATACAACACACACGTATATGTGTGGGTGGGTGGTATATATGTGTGTGTTGTATATGTGTGGGTGTGTGTGTGTGGGTGAATGTGTGGGTGGGTGGTGTATATGTGTGTGTTGTATATGTGTGGGTGTATGTGTGGGTGGGTGGTGTATATGTGTGTGTTTTATATGTGTGGGTGTATGTGTGGGTGGGTGGTGTATATGTGTGTGTGGGTGAATGTGTGGGTGGGTGGTGTATATGTGTGTGTTTTATATGTGTGTGTTGTATATGTGTGGGTGTGTGTGTGTGTGGGTGAATGTGTGGGTGGGTGGTGTATATGTGTGTGTTGTATATGTGTGGGTGGGTGGTGTATATGTGTGTGTTGTATATGTGTGGGTGTATGTGTGGGTGGGTGGTGTATATGTGTGTGTTTTATATGTGTGTGTTGTATATGTGTGTGTTGTATATGTGTGGGTGGGTGGGTGGTATATATAACACACACATATATACCACCCACCCACACATACACCCACACATATACAACACACACATATACACCACCTATCCACACACATACACCACACATATTCCATAATTAATTAATTAAAACTAATGGGGGAAGTAAGCTGTCCTACAGCTCCACCTGCTGGATCTCACAAAAACTACACTGTTCTGTTAGATGCAGAAAAATTTGTTAATGTTCTGCTTGTTTTTTTAACCTACATATAAAAACACACATACAGCACTCATTAATTTTCATTACATAGTGTTAACACACACACAGTTTTAAGATCCATACCACTGAGAAGAGTAAAGCTCCTCTCATGGGTGTGGTTCCACCTGCTCCGTGCTCACAGTGCTGGACCTTCAGCTCTCATATGGAACCTCATGAGTCGAGCTTTTCTTTTAATGTTCTTTGTTTTTTTGTTTCATTATTTTTTTGGTTCGTTGTTTCTTCTTGCTCTTCTGTTGATGGTAAAGAAATCTTTGTAGCTTATTTGTTCATTATTTTAATAAATTTTACGGTATGTTGAATAAAACATTTTAAAAAACTGTTTTATTACAGTTATAAACATTACTTATGTTAACGTATATTTGACTTTCATTACATCACATTACATCAACTATACATTACAGCCACTGATTCCAGATCAGATCAAAGGTGACTTCACTGATGGTTCTGTAAATCCTCATGGTCCATCAGGAGAACAGATGTTCTTTAGCTTGATGATAGTGCATGTAGGTTGCTATGGTGATGCCTGTATGTTTAAAACCCTATAGTATGATCAGAGTAACACACAGACGACGGTCCAGGTTCTGTTACAATTAAATTTGTTAATGTTAGACATTCTGTTTGAGCTGAACTGCAGTCAAAGTCAGATATAATAATCAGAAGGTCCTCCACCTCCTCCATCAACACGCCTGCACCTGGACATGCAGATGAAGACACTCTGGAGACCAATAGAAACCTGCTGTTTTCAGTACTCTGAACTCGCAGGTCATTTCCATCTCGTTTGAATTGGCTGAACTAGTTTTAAAGACTAAATAGAAAACAAGAACAGAGAGTCTGAACGGAGGACGTGTGGCTGAGTCCTCCAGAAGAATCTGAAGCTCAGGGGTTTCCTTCAGAATCCAGGTACTGATCAGTATTTCACTAAGACTTTATCAGAAGACATGATTCAGAACGTGTCTCTGATGTAGATGGTGTAGCTTAGTTATCTGTGAGGACTCTGGGGTTCAGGTGAAGCTGAGCTACAACAGGTTCTGTTACAGTCATGACCCTCAGCTCCATGTTCAGCTCATGTGTGATGAAGATGTTAATGATATTAAGGTGGTGATTCCATGTCTCCTTACTGACCACAGTGATGATGCAGCAGCAGTGTAAACCCCACCACCTCCACGTCCTCCTCGTGTTCCTCCTCACAGGTAAGATTTAATATCCTCTAATAAATCTGACCAATCAGATCAGAACACGGAAGCTTTATTTAGTTTCTTTATTTAGACTGCTGTAGAAGGAGGGTGTGGTCACTGGGTGCAGGGGGAGGACACGCCCTGCTTACATTTCCACTGCAGAGCTCTGAAAACGTGGAGCACATGTAAATCCTGCAGTAAGGAAATAAAGGCAGGTGCAAAAGAGATTGTTTTAGAAAAGGAACCGTGGTTTGGTTCCATCTGTCTGACAGATCATTTAACTTTAACGTGGAGACCTCACAGTATCAGCTCCACTCACGTGTGTGTGTGTTTTTTTTTTTTTGGGGGGGGGGGGGGGGGGTTGAACGCACCGGAAACTGAACAAGACATTAGTTACAAAGAACCTTGTTCTTTTTCTCTTTAGATTCTTTTTTTAAAACATTGTAAGAACATGTTCTGGAAACATTACGCAGCTCACAAATCATGTTCCAGCATCGCGTCGAGTACCACAGAGTACCACCCACCCCTCAGAACATTGGAACTGACAGCAGAATAAGAAACAGCTGAAAGAACAGAGCGTGATAAGAGCTGAACTAAAGACCTGAAGTTCTGAGAGAAACAACTCCAGAACCAAAACTGATAATCAGAACCTCTTATTTTACAGGACTCCTCCCCCTTGTCCTTTCTGTTCCTCGTAGGTTCTATTTAGTCCAGCACAACAGATCATGGAGTGATGAGCAGGCGTCCTGTGGCTCCACTCACGTCCACAGCTCTGCAGAGATTACCACACGTCCACCCGAGGCTAAGACCCGGCCGTTCAGCTCCACTGCCCAGTCAGGGTTCTCAGAACCCTCTCATGACTGGCGCTGGTCACTCGATAATAATACACTGTGGAGTTTAAGACCACTAAGTTCTGTAGAACCTTCTCATGAAGGCTGGCTTCACACTCATCCAGCCAGCGGAGGAGATGCCACCGAGGTCACAGCTGTTCCAGGCACGGCGTTTACTCCATCCTGGTTCGGTCTGCACAGAGAGCCCTGGAGGTGGCCGGACCAGACCAACAGAACCATGGTCACATGGGCTCCGGGACACCCTCCCACTGCAGGAACCAACACATTCTGTGGTTACCTCACTAATGCCTACAAAGCCTTTGATACCTTGTGCTCGGAGCAAAACCCGTTCTACTGCTACTCAGGTGAGTTAATGTGGACCTTCATCATGACATGAAGCCCCGTTCTGTTTTAACCTCCAACGTTCTGCACGCAGTGATCACAGGGAACAAGCAGATCATCAGGATTAAAGTTCAAACAGATCAGTATGTAAATGATCCTACCGTCAAAAGGAAGATCCTGGAACTGGTGGGTCTGCTGAAAGGTTCTCATTATATGATCCTTCACCTTAACACCTGCTTTAGTAATCTTCTGTGTTTCTATTAGATCCTGCAGAAGTTAAAGGAACACGGGGTGCAGAACTTCAGGGTGAAATGGAGAGAACAACCCAATGGACAGATCTTTCACAAGCTGAACTGATCTGATTCTGTTGGTGGTTCCATATCAGAGGCTCACGGTTCTGGTCCAGACAATAGGTTTTTATAGATTATTTAAAGTGAGGTGTAAAATTTTAACAGAGATTAAGATTAAAATAGAACAATCTTCTAAAGAACAGAAGATCCACAACAGATGTTCTGATGGAACTTTTGTTAGAACGAATTGATCCGATAATCTGATAACTGACGCCCCTGACATGTGTGAGATCCACTGGACTGATGATTCAGCAGATTCCTGATGATTCAGCAGATTGTGTCCACTGACATTCTGAAACAGAACGATGATGTTCTGTATATTACTCTGACCTTAAGAACATTTTGATGTCTCCTCGTTTGGTTTTGATTGCTTGGTTCTAATTAGAGAAAGAAAAAACTGAACATCCAAAAAAAACCTTCCTTTAATTCAGAAAGTCATGATCTGTAAATCTTTGAATAATAACTTAATTAATTAACTCATAACGATGAAACAGGGCTTTGTTCTTTTAGGGGATTTTAATCTGCTGGATGCTGATTGGTCCAATGTGTTTAGTCCTTATAGAGTTAATCTTAGATAATTATTAATAAATGTAATAATTGCAGACGCTGATATCTGATCATGTGTATTGATTATGTATTTTACATGTTGATGAGAACTTTTCATGATCATGAAATAAAATAATGAATGAAATAAACATCAAATGAATCTACAGCGGCTCCTGTTGGTCTGTGGTTCTAAAGCATTAGATCACTGAAGGTTCTGTGTTTTATCATTAATATCAGAGCTATGGTGATGTACTGGAACTGTGCTTGGCTTGAACCTGAGACCACATCCCTGCTGTGATGTCACTCATTAAGATACTCCCTCTGCTGTTTGATTATAGTAGTACAGCAAATTAAAATCACACCGTGACATTATATATCAGTTTATTTTAATGAGTCAGTCACGCTGTATGTGTGTGGCTCTGACGTCATAATTTAATCAACTCAGGATCAATATTTTGTCTCTTTGTTATTTACTAATATGTAATTATTTACTAATGCGTAATTAGCCGACACTCATCCCAATGCATCTCCACTTATAATACTGAGACAGTGTTTGATCAGTGGAACTCCGACTCTGTCCTGTCTCCATCAGTCTGATAAACACACAGTCTGTACAAGGTGAAGGTTTCACAGGTTCGGACTTTAGAACATCTCATTAATTTAAAAATTCAGTTCCCTTAAACAAGCGTTAAAACAACGCTAGAAAGAACCAAAAGAGACAAATAATAGTTTAAACAGTTGATTTAAATGATGATAATAATATAACAGTATACATATCTCAGGACACATAGTGACAAACATGTGACTAACCAGAACATCCATCAGGTGGCGCAACTGTGCAAATGCAAAGACATTCACCTTACAGAGCACAAGCACTCCACACTAAAGAAGTCAAAGACAGAATGAACAAAAAGACTGATTACTGAATATTCCTTTAAAATCCGTAGATTCATCAATTAAACTGAAGGTGAGATCCATCATTTCCAGGCTGTACTAACAGATGCTGTGCTGTACAGACACCATCACTAGATGGCAGTGTCACACAATAAGACACGACTAAGTAAATAAACATGTACTGAAATAAAGTGATTCTAATTAGAGTACACAAGGATTAGACAGACAGACAAACTGACAGAGAGAGAGACTGTAAGTAATTTGAGATTATTGATTATTGATTCTGATTGATAGTTCCTCACAGCAGATGGATTTATGGATTAGATTTGGGAATTATGTTCAAACTGAGAAGAACCACAGAAGAACATGCCAACAACCCTGAAGATCACCTTTACTTCCTGTTAGTCTCTCATTATCGTTAGCTCCTCCCCTTATTTAATTACATATTGATCATCTGCTGCATCATGGAGGTTTGGTCACTTTGATTAATTAATAAAATAAGGAGTAACTTTAAAGACTGTGTTTCCTCTCAGATGATATGGAAGTCAAGGGTTGAGAGCCAGGTCCTCTCGTCCAATCAGCGTCTGATCTCACTAATGCTCTCCTTGATAAAAGGTCTAGAATTCCACACCCCTCTCCAACTGCCTTCCACCTCCCCACCCCCAACACCTCTACACTAAACATTACACGAGGACCAACACACCAGCTGATCCTTTTACGTCATCACAGGCTTCGTTCAGTGTTCATTTAAATGACACATTTGCAACAAAGATTCTCAAAACACCCCCCGTATATTATATTATATATACACAATACATCATATAATGTTTGTATACCAAATCTGAGCCACTTTCTGTTTCTATCACGTTCTGTACTGTGATGATATAATAATGGTCTCCTGATGAGTGGATCTTCAGTCTGCTCCACCCTGTGATGAAGACCTACACCGTGGAGAGAGACTCCACCTTCTGGTTCTTTATGTAATGTTCTTTAAGAACAACAGTTCTCTGTAAAGTTCCTCAACACATCACCCACTGCATCAGTCCAAGTCCAGGTACGTTCTGATCTTCTGCTCAACGGCTCCACATGTTTCATTCTATCAGCTGTTGATGTTTCTGTGTTCCGATCATGATTAGGGATTATTGATACTGTTTTATTGATTATTGGTGTGTTATAGTTCCAGTTTCATTGTAAATGTTTTGTTGATTTAACAGGAAGTAGATCAGTATGATCTCCGTAATGACATCCTCCATCCTCCTGTCTCTCTCAGGTCAGTCTTTAAATCTGATTCATACTCTATAGATTAGGGGACTCTGATGTTTAATCTGGTTTAATAATCTGGCGCGTGTGAAACACAGATGAAGCGGGTTTTGTTCTTACAGAGATCTTTATTGTTTGTGGTTCTAAACACAGAGATGGAAATAAATCACTTAAACTGATTTAAATGTGTTTACATAGCAGGGCATTGTGTACTATTATAGAGAGGAACTTGTATAGTTCTTAAAACTGTAGGGGAAGGTTTCGGTTTCACATTGCTGTACAGCAGGGGTGCTCACACTTTTCTGGCCCGAGATCTACGTTTCCATTGGACAGGTCATCGAGATCTACCAGGGTTAATCTTTTTTTTAGGCCTTAATATTAAAACCTGTTAACATCGTGTTAGTTTTGTCGATTCAGCATCGAAAAGACGGCTTCAGATCACCTTTTTCACAGAAATTGCTCTTTTATTAAACACATTCCAGCAAATAGCATGACATTGGAACTTCTTTGGAAGTGCAATGGCCACTTTGAAAATCAAGCAAATGCATTTTGAATTTGACATTGTAAAAAATATTCATCCTCCCACTCTTAATGAAAGTGGTATAAATTGGTATTATTTAATTATTTAATTATGAACTCGTCTTATCGGTCAAATATGGTGTAGTTCTTCTTTATGGTTCCCCCTCAGCTCAGTGTCAGTAATGATCTGATTAATTAATTTACATTTTTTGTGTTCTTTATATAATCTGAATGATGTTAATGCTGACTGACACAGTCTATCAGCTTTGAGATGAATTAGAACTGAGATTGTAACCCAGCTCCTCGTATCCAACATTAGTGCCTGATCTTAAAAAGATCTTAAGGAGGATTGAATGAAAATCATAAAAGTTCCTAAAATCCAGAGATAGAAACTGTTCCTGTAGGTGTAAAGTGGGAATGTCCTGATACTTCTGACCATGTGGTGGTTCTACCACAGCACACTTCTCTGTGATCTCTGAAGCTTGATCCAATAAATAAACAATCCATCTCATAAGGGTGTATTTGCTTCTCCTGATGCACAGGGTTCCTGAAACATCTACTCTTTCAGAATTTGTTTATGTAAATGAGGACTACCTCACTGTGTGTCTTCGGTTCTACACCCTTGCGAGTCGGCGGACTGTGTGACGTGTCAGCGATAATCAGAGGTGTTTCTGGAGAATAATCGTGGGGTTTAATCCACTGAGAAGACATTGATAATGTAAAGGTGGATTGTAATGGCTCGGTTGTGGATGAGGGGAACTGATGGCTGGTGGTCTGTCAGAAGTTGAAACTCCTCCACTGAGTGATCAGTCAAACTTCTCCAGTGCACATACACACACACGCCTGCCAAACTGTCCTTCTGTATTGTGTCTCTTAAACATCCTCTCCATGAAGTTGAAGAAGTCCTCCTCCCCATCCATAAGTAGCAGTGGGTTAGTTTAGGTCAAAGTAAGCGAGCACTGATGCAGTCTTTAGCAGCTTCTTGTTTTGCATGATCCCAAATCCTTGTGTTCTTGTTTTTTTGTAGAAGCTCATAGAGTGGTTGGTCCACAGCTGACAGGTGGGCAATGCATCTTCCCAAACATCATCTCATACTACATTTAGCAATTTGAGCTTCTCATAATCCCAGCTAAACCCTCAATCCATTATGATCTGATCTTCCAAACTGACTGCTCCACCAAAATCTCCAACTGACTCGTAACCATGGTTTCATAATTGACTCACATCTTAAACTCTCTGATCAGGTGATTGAACGTCTCGTTCCTGCAGGTTCTTTTTGCACATTCTACTCAGCTGTAAGTTCAAGCCTATCCCATCTTGATTATTGTAATGCATTGCTTGACGGTCTCCCAGCATGCACCATCAAACCTCTATAACTGATTCCAAACTCGGCAGCCCGACTCATGTTCAACCATCCAAGTGAATCATGTGACTCAACCTCTCCTCTCTCATTGGCTCCCTGTAGCTGCTGCATTCAGTACGAGACCCTGACTCTGATCTACAGGACCATCTCTGGATCTGGAACCTCTGATCTTAACTCTAGATTTTAAAATACACTGCGACTCGTTCACTTCGTTCTAGTGATGAATGTGGCCTGGTGCTGACTCTCA
This sequence comes from Corydoras maculifer, assembly GCA_019802435.1. Classification (NCBI taxonomy): domain Eukaryota; kingdom Metazoa; phylum Chordata; class Actinopteri; order Siluriformes; family Callichthyidae; genus Corydoras; species Corydoras maculifer. Next base: position 111,991 of record JAFMOD010000449.1, read on the forward strand.
CTCCGGAGCGTTCATTACCGCAAAATGGTGGAACCATCTTCCCAACTCTGTCCATAAGGCGGAGTCACTGAAAATCTTTAAAAAACTGAAAACAAAACTCTAACACAACCAGCAGATGTAAAAAATAAAAATAAAAAAAACAAAAAAGTGTGTGTGTGTGTGTGTGTGTGTGTGTGTGTGGTGGTATGTGGGGTGGGGGGGGTACAGGATAGAATAAAGTGTTTACTGTGCGGTTCTTCAGGCTGTACATTTCTTCCTCATGTTCTGCATGGAAACTTGATCCCTGTGTTCTGTATGTTTCTGAAGAACATAATGATTTATTTTAAGTGCATTCTGGTTCTCAGGTATCATCCCACTCGTGCTGCCTGTCCGTCAGAAGTACCACCTGATCAGTGAGAGTAAAACGTGGAGTGATGCTGTAGCTTACTGTCGCGGTAACTATGACGACCTGGCGACCGTCCCGAGTGAAGCACACATGATCCAGCTCCAGTCTGAAGCTGCAAAACACGACTTTAATTCCAGTGCTTGGATCGGACTGTACTACGATCCTCTGAGCTGGAGCTGGTCTTACAGACATATACCACTAGGAAGCTTCCACCCATGGCTTTGGGGACAACCAGGCTACATCTCCTCCATCCAGCAGTGTGGTATAGTCTCTATGTGGTGGAGCTGGTACAATTCACTATGTACTGAGCTGAGACCTTTTATCTGCTACAATGGTAAGCAATCTTTTTTATTTAAAGAATACAACAGACACATCCACCTCACAATCATCCTCTCACCCTCCATCCATGATTACAGGATGCTGCAGACAGGATGATGGTGCAGGGCAGTTCTGGTTGGTGGTTGATTCTCAGTGCAGCAGAGATACTGAAGCATTTAAAACCTGATAGCAGCACAACACACACTCACACACCTGCACCACCACTATGTCAGTATCACTGCGGTACTCAGGATTATCCACCACCCCAATAAATCTGACATAGATCTCTGATTATGTGATCGTCTGGATCTTCAAACTTTATAGTAGTGTTTTAATTGTTTAGCAATAAAATATATTCACTATGTAACATTAACATTTAATTAATGAGATGAAACTTACATGAAAATCTTGAACAGGAAGTGTTGGTCATGTGATGTTATCTTTCAGACAAGCTGACTGGAGCCAGCAGCTTTATTTACATTGGAACCCCGATGTCGTGGTATGATGCTCAGACCTACTGCAGGCTGCACTACTCAGATCTGGCTATTGATAGAGACTCACCTGAGGACTGGAACGTGAAGTATCAGAGCAACACCTGGGCGTGGTTCGGCCTCTTCAAAGACCCCTTCAAGTGGTCGGACCAGACCAACGTGACCAACGTTACATGGGCACCTGGACAACCGAATAATGACTGGCAGGCCAAGAACTGTGGAACCGTAAATAATGGACAGATCAGTCCCGCGGGCTGCAGCACCATGATGCCATTCTTCTGTCAGACAAGTGAGCACACCATCTTTACATCAATGAAAATTAAATGATTAAAATATGTAGGAACATCCTCCTTAATAATGTTTTACATAAAAAGGAAATTAATCCCCAACCTGACCCCTGACCCTGAAACATAACCATAGCTGGACTGGGCCCATGACAAATGAAAAAGGGATTTAAAGAAAAACAAACATAAAAAATAAAACCTTTTTATATTATTATGCAAATACTATCAAAACAGCAACTTTTACGTAACAGGGAGCTTTTAAATATTTATTAATATTTTATTACTAACGTTCTTTAGTGCAGCTATGATCTGAATATATAGATCTGGAACTGTTCCAGATTTAAACCCAGTAGAACATTAATGAGAGAACCTGAGGGTAGAGATTTAGCTGTCCCTCCATACAGAGAGGTTCTTCAGTGTACAGTTAGTGTGAATATCTGCAATGTAAACATGTTTATTACAACCATGAGGAAGCTCCGCCTTCCCTCTGAGAAACCTGATGTTCTCCACAGCTTTTATAATGCGCAGGTATACGCTGAAGCTGGAGATCCGGTCGACTCAGAATATAAGGAACCCCACAGTGAGAGCAGCAATCTTAATGAAGGTGAGTCTCTGCTCGGTCTTTACAGCAGCAGGAACCATATTATATGAACAGTCCAGCAACCATCACCATGGTGTTCTGCATGTTCTGTTTTACAGCTCCAGCAGAAACTGAAGGACCTTGGAGCAGCAAACATCACAGTAACATTAACATAAAAACCTAATAAGCATGTGTAACATACAGAATGTATAGATGGTTCTGTCATCTCAGGAGATCATTTCACTGAATGCTGTATATAGTTTAATTAAACTCTTATTTTTACATGTTTATCAAAACAGTTCTGCACTGTTGTATGTAGAATGTGAGATAGAACAGTTGAACCTGAGAGAATGTGATGTTCTTCATGAGAACCAATTTTGATGCTTTTAAACATCAGCACCATGAAATCCAGCGGATGAAAACGAATAAAAAATAAAGTCTGTCAATCTGTAGGAACTTTATAAAGCTTATATATAAATATAAATATATATTCATTAACTTATTTATTTATTAGTATAAATCTGAAGTACTTGATTAAAACAGTGGTTACTAAACTCATTACAGATATGTATGCTTAAGTAATTTTAATGTCTTTGTTTCTTCATTCTGTTTAAACTCTAATGCTGAGGACTTGCACTCTGGATTGGTTTCCATCTGATTTATAGATTCACTGTCATGTCATGTGTTCTCTTGTGTAATTTGAATTCATTTTTCACTTTTATTTAGTGAGTGATGCTGGAAAGAACAAGAAAGCAGATTAAAATTAAAATGACAGATATAGACTTACAAGTAGACAGAAAACTGAGCCTCCATTACGTAACGAAAGTTTAGATGGAGTAATAACTGATAAACTGATTTATTTTGCCTACTGTACTTTAACACAGAAGAGCTGAAACACACACACACACACACACACACACACACACACAATAATAAATCATCTATGCATCCACTTCCTTTCCATGTTTTGTCTATTTTTTTTTACTCCAGTCTCTATTTGTTTCCAATCCCATAATTCTCAAATCTAAGTACAGTTGTGTTCTTTGTTGTTCATTGTGAATCAAAAAACATGTTGCTTTAATCTATGTTCCATTGTATATTCTGTCTTCTCTACAAAATGTTAATTTTATAGCATTTACTAAATTTGTGGCAGCCATTCAAATCTGCTTTCCCACAGGGGCTTCTCTATTGAATACACAGTTAAAAACAAAAGGTGTTGGTGTAAAATAAGTGTTCGCTCCTCACTTTCCCCTATCCATTTAAAGATAATCCAAGATATCTTTGATATCAGTAGTCACGTATAATGTCTCTTGATGTCCTTATTAACATGACCAATAAATTCCGACTTCCGATTGGTGCAGGGTGTATTTTATTTTAATCGAGTTGTGGAATTTCTGCAAAAAGTTTTGCAATTTCAATGAACTGCGTTTGGGTTCCGTTGGAACTTTTGTTTTTAAAGAGGCAGAAAGAAACAGCCTCGTCTGATGGTCGTCTCAACTTATTTATTGAGAACAAAGAAAACACTTCATGGACACCGTCAGTCAGTAACGCTGGCCAGCGGGTCTGCCTCCTTCAGATTTTAGATGCTATGAACGCTTCCTTGGTCTAAAGTAGAGAGATGGCGCCAAAGTGTTTACCTGTCATTATATTCTTTACGTCTAGTTCCCGCCCGACCTACCTAAGCCAATCACAAATTACCGCCCTAGTTTTTAAATCAGCCAATCCAAGCCCGGGGTTTTGATTCAAATCTAGCTTGCCCCACCCCACTTCCCAATGGCAGCAAGAACACCGAAAAGTCCTTTGTTTGAATACAAACTTTCGGCCATTTCGGAAATTGGGCAATTTAGTTATTTTAATCTTATCCATAAAGTCGTATGTGTCTTTAATGTGGCTGGGGTGTTTGATACTAATTGGGTTGAGGAAATACTCTATGTATTCTGCTGTGGCGTAAGCCTTCTGTGTATATGTTTCCCTATCCATAATGACCGTCGCACTGCCCTTATCGTCCGGTTTAATGGCAATATCTGTTCTTTTTGAGTTGCTTGTGTTTCTCTTTTGTTTAAGTGTGGGGGTCTGTTAACATTAAAAGGTAAGTTTTTGAGGGCATATTTGTCAGCTTTGATCATTTTTCTAATGTTTTCTGGGACTTGTATTAATTTTGGTGTCCAGGTGTGTAAAAAAGGTAAGGCCTAATTTCCCTTTTGATATCTATAATAGGTCGTTAATAATAACCTTCTGTGATAGGGCTGTAGGTCCATTAGTGATTGCTTTTTCATCTTATTATTGATTTTAGGTGTCGGTATAAAAGTTATGCCCTTATTGAGGAGTTTTAGTTGATTTTACGTTATGGAAATAGATTGGACAGCTTAATGACTTCACTCCTTTTATTAAATACCGGTATGGGTTTTAAAGAGCTTTCAAGTTTAAATATTGGCACCAGTGTTCCCTGATGGCATTGGCACATTCTGGTGTCCAATGTATTTGGTCTTCTCTATCTTGGAACTTGGACTCTGGTAATTTTGGGATGTACATCATGTTTTTTATGATGTGTGTTCAGTTCCTCCAGGTTGTGTTGCTCCTCTACTACGAGTGATGTAGAGAAGTTTATTAATGGAATCCAGATAGGTGTTTCAGGCAATGTGTCCTTTGTAATTTTTAGGGCTCTCTGTACCTGTTTAAGGGCTGTCTCCTTACATTTCTGATTGCGGTGGTTGATATCGAATGCGAGGATAATTTTTTCTACCTTAGTGTGTATGTGCTTTTGGCATTTTGTGCATCCACAAGCCTGAAAGTCCCCCCCCCCACCGGATAGCAATCAATTTGTAGGTTCTCCACCAATCAATCATTGTCTTTTGTGTGTGTATGTGTTGGATGGGTTCGAAGTGGTTAGTTTGAGTCGGGGTTCAGATTGATGTTGAAAAAAAACTTCCTTCCCCATCCTCATTATTTTTTTCGACAACCTGTTCAACTTTAACCCATGCGTCTCTGCTAAAATCACTGGGGACGGTTGATTGAGGGTCGAATTCGGTCCACTCATTGTTTTCTGAGTGGTCTGTTGGTTGGGGGATTTATTTAATTCCGCTGTATTTCGTTCTTTGTGGGGTGAACTATTTTAAGTTTCTTTTCTTTTTTTGCTTTGGTTTTGGTCTTTAAGGCATTTCCAGCGGCGTGAATGCCATATCGAGGACCGGGGTGATCACAATCGCCTCTTGGGAGAGGGGCGGAAAATCACAGAGCGCCTGTGTTTGTAATTGTTTGTGCTTCGTATCTTTTTTTGTATGGAATTTGATACCATTTTAAACGGTGCTCATCATTTTGGGATGATGCAGCCAGTCAACTCGCCAAGACCATTACCAATTACAGATTCAGAATGGTCTTGTAGAATTAGGAGGGTTAGGGTTAGGGTTTAGGGTTAGGGTTTAGGGTTTGGGGTTAGGGTTAGGGTCAGGGTCAGGGTTAGGGTTAGGGTTAAAAGTAGGGGAAGGAAATCCCCTTGGAAAAGAGGCTCTTCCCCACCGTGGTCCCGAGCGAACTCGGGACCATCGTTGTGCACGGGCCTGCGACTGTCACCAAGCAATTGACCCCCAAGTGTCCAAGCACTCACACCCCTCCACCATCCCTCATCACCCTTTGTGGTCATCGCGACCATATGCCCCCAGACAGGTGGATCACCGTACCAACCTCCCGAACGGCCCCACCACTTGTGACCTCGATCGGTCCGAAGGTCCAGACCCCGCGGCTTAATCTTCGAGTATAATCCGGTGCGAGGGAAAACACCCAAAACCCTCCCCGTACTCGGTATATTGAATAGTTGCCTGAATATGGCTTTAATGGTTGAGGATGGCCTTCAATGTGGCTAACATCCCTTTGCCTTAAATATGGCTTTTTTGTCCTCATAGGACTATTGCCGCGAGGGTCCGAACCAACAGACTTCAATCGGCCCCGCAGTCCATGACCGGGCAGAAGGAAGGCATCAGTAAGCCCCCATGTCCAGAAGCACAGACCGGCCCGACGCAGGTGAGTTTCCACATCCTTTAATCCCTTTTTAATTTGGGTTGACAATGGAATGGTAGACAATGGAAAGACCTTTTCACAAATTTTATACAATTGTTGGATTTGTTTTTTGGTTGTAGTTGATTCGTTACCTTGTAGGCAGTTATTTAATCCCACCGATAAAACAACTATTTTTACATCGGTACTCGGTTCCAGCTTTTGTAATATTGCGCGTAGATGATAAAGCGTTGCCCCTGGAAAACTGTCTATTGGACCTCCCGGTGAGTAAAACAAGGAATTCTAGACAAGTTCGAATCTCCCATAAAAATAATCGATTTATTAACAATCAAGTTCCAGTCTAAAATTTTATGTTGCGTTATTGCATGTCGCGTCGGTAAGAATGTTGTTTGGGAAGGGGGTGTAGCTTCCCCCACTGAGTTCTTATCCTCCTCCTGTGGTTGATTAGGGGTGTTCGGTACCAGGGATAATGGTAAAGAAACCTCCAAAACCCCGTCCTCCCCTGTCTCTGGTTCACTGAGGGGTTGAACATTTGTCCCCGATGGGGTATCTTCTAAAAAAGAAATAGACGTTAGCACGTTCAAATCTGCTTCCACAACCACATTTGTCCTAAGTAATCCGTCAGATCTCCCTGGGTTTTCTACTTCATTCCCTCTTTCCTCCCCCGTTAGAACTGTTTTTTGTTCAATTGGGTTTATTTCTACCTCTACTTCCCGCCTGTATCCCCCTCGTCCCGTATGTTCTAAATCAGTTAATGGACTGACTTCCACTCTCTCATCCGTCTGCTGATCCTCTATAATTTCTTCTCTCATTGTATTATTTACGTTAACCGTTATGCCCTGCTTAACCACATTCGCATAAGTCTTAACTGTGTTCGATCCATTTTTTAATTCCCGTCTCGTGTCAATCCCTGATAAGGTTCTATCGTCTATTAATTCTTTGACTCGTTCAATAGAAGAGCTCGTGAGTTTCTGCTTGTACCTGGTCTTCGCCCATCCCACTGCCTTCTCAAACAAATCCCCATCTAACAATTCCATTTCCCTTAATTGTTCTGCGATAATCCCATCATAATGCTCCATAAGAATATCTAAAGTGTGTTTCATCCAGATCTCCGTATTTAATTTAACTTTATTTTGTGTTTCCGTATTCGGACATGCCGGTTTTACGAAATCTGTTAATTTAAACACTTGTCTTTTCATTCCCGGAGGAAGCGAATTCAGTCGAATCGCCTTCTCAAGGATTTCCACATGATGAGTAGCTTGAATCAATTTGAAATATTTTTTAGTCAAAGTAAAAATTTGGTTCGGAGATCTAGATGCTTGGTTAGAGTTTTTTAAAAATTCTGACTCACCCTGTTCTTCGATCGATGTTAAGGTTTCAAAGCGGTTGCGCAAGGTTAATGCCATTGTGGTTAGGTAGATGATATATAGATACCCTATATGGTCCTGTTAATATCCCGTCAATAATCCGGAGAAAAAGAAAATCAGGATAAAAGCCTCAAAATTACTTCGTATAAGCAAGAGAACTGTAACGAAAATTACATTTAATTAGCTAAAATATGTATATATATAAAAATTATTATAGAAAAAAAATATATAAAAAGATACGATAAAATAAAATAAATAAAATAAATTATATGAAAAGATTTGAAAGTGCTACTTTGGTCAGAATGCCTAAAATATGTAATAAGTGCCCGAAATAACCACACAAGATAAAATTAGATAATATGCTCCATCCAATTTAAATTGATGCTATTGAGAACCAATATACAAATTTTTAGTCTAAAATACAATACTATGACTAATCAGGTCACCCTTCTAAATAAGAATTAGATTAAACCATACCTCTGCCGTCGATGTAGGAAAAACACCAGTCCGCCCGTGTACTCGGCTCTCAACTCAATTTCAATTCAATTTAAAAAGCTTTATTTGCATGACAAATATACATTTGTGTTGCACAAAGCAGGATTATAAAATAAAAAATAGAAATAAAAATACAAGATAAAAATATAAAAATAAAAATAAAACAATTACAGATTTACAAAATTACAAAGAATTTACATGATATACAAATACAGTGGTTTTTGATGTACACATATATATAAATATTTCTATAAAATTAGAGAGGTGTGTGTGTGTGTGTGTGTGTGTGTGTGTGTGTGTTGGTTTGGTCACTCTCTGTCCCTCTCTTGGTGGCAGGTGTATATATACAGAGCTGCCAGTACACAGCTCTCCCTGTGTTCCCCCAGTAGGTGGGGCAGTTTTTGTGTGGGGGTGAGGGAGGTGAAGTTGGGGGTGATGTGGTTGAACTTGGTGTAATATGTGTCTCTGATCTCTGTGTATCTGGTGCATTCGGTGAGGAAGTGCAGCTCTGTCTCAGTTTTGT
>JAFMOD010000045.1:43682-54815 GCA_019802435.1 Corydoras maculifer
AATTGATTTGATCCTTGTTTTTGGACTGTGGGAGGAAACCGGAGAACCCGGAGGAAACCCACGTGGACACGGGGAGAACATGGAAACTCCACCCAGCCCACTTAGCTTGGGTAGCGGGCTGAACAGGATCAACATTTATTATTCATTCATTCATTCATTCATTCATTTATTATCTCCCGCTTTATCCTCTATTAGGGTCGCGGTGGGGTTCCCCATGCCCATCCAGGGGGGAACGTCTCGGGCGCTGGGCAGATAGACCCAGGACAGGGCGCCAATCCATCACTGGGCACACACTCACTCACACACACACTCTATATGGGGCAATTTGGAGAATTCAATTGACTTGATCCATGTTTTTGGACTGTGGGAGGAAACCGGAGAACCCGGAGGAAACCCACGTGGACACGAGGAGAACATGGAAACTCCACCCAGATTGGGATTCGAACCAGGAATCCCTAGTGCTAAGAGGAGAACATGCTAATTACTAAGCCACCGTGCCGTCAGGAAAAATGATATAAAATATAAAACTTATACTGAACTACTTCACATCACTAAATTTACTTAAAAATTGTGACATACAGTAAGGAAAATAAGTATTTGAACACCCTGCGACTTTGCATGTTCTCCCACTTAGAAATCATGGAGTGGTCTGAAATTTTCATCTTAGGTGCATGTCCACTGTGAGAGACATAATCTAAAAGAAAAGACACCTCGAGACACCTATGCTCCAGACCAATCGCCAAAACTCAAAGCCCACTTTGGGTAGCGGGCCGAACAGGATCAACATTCATTATTCATTCATTATCTCCCGCTTATCCTCTATTAGGGTCGCGGTGGGGTTCCCCATGCCTATCCAGGGGAGAACGTCTCGGGCGCTGGGCAGATAGACCCAGGACAGGGCGCCAATCCATCACTAGACACACACACACTCACACAGACACACTCTATATGGGGCAATTTGGAGAATTCAATTGACTTGATCCATGTTTTTGGACTGTGGGAGGAAACCGGAGAACCCGGAGGAAACCCACGCGGACATGGGGAGAACATGGAAACTCCACCCAGATGGGGATTCGAACCGGGAATCCCTAGCGCTGAGAGGAGAACATGCCAACCACTAAGCCACCGTGCCGCCCTCAACATTTATTAAACAAACTAAAATGAAATGTTTTCAGACCATGAATAGAAATAAAAATAGACAGGAATATTATATCGTAGTTATTATGTCATAATTATGGTAACAGTACGCCAGTCACTCACCCTGACCCGCCCCCATTATAAAATAAAGTTATAAAATAAAGTTATAAAATAAAGTTAAATGTAACGTACATTCAGGGCGGCACGGTGGTTTAGTGGTTAGCATGTTCTCTTCTGAAGCTGGGTGGAGTTTCCATGTTCTCCCCGTGTCTGCATGGGTTTCCTCCGGGTTTTTCGGTTTCCTCCCACAGTCCAAAAACATGGATCAAGGTCAATTGAATTCTCCAAATTGCCCCATATAGAGTGTGTGTGTGTGAGTGAGTGTGTGACCAGCGATAGATTGGCGCCCTGTCCTGGGTGTATCTGCCCAGCGCCCGAAACATTCTCTCCTGGATGGGCATGGGGAACCCCACCGCGACCCTAATAGAGGATAAAGTGGAAGAGAATGGATGGATGGGTAACGTACATTTAAATGAGACATGTTTGAGGAACGGGGGCGTGGCCACACGCCATTGTTGGGAATAGAGAGAAAGAGATGGGGTCACTTGTACGGGGATAGAGATTGGGATTCAGAACGTGTGTGTGTGTGTGTGTGTGTGTGTGTGTGTGTGTGTGTGTGTGTGTGTATAAGTGCTTCTGATATTATATTGTAAAGTGCTGATCAGCGCAGTTGACCAGAATATGTCTTTGTCTTTTTTGTCCATCAGATTGGTTACTGGAAAGAGCTGGACAAGATGGTGGTCACTAAATCAGACCTTTTCCCTAACGACACTATGGGCATGGAGAACAAGACGGTTATTGTGACAACCATCCTGGTAAGTGGAAGTTCAACATGGTTCATATTGAACAGTGATACCTTTGCCCTTGGATAGCCTACATCCAGTCCATCTTGTGTGGTCTCAGGAAGCGCCTTATGTGATGCTAAAGAAGAACGCCGAGTTGTTTACAGATAACGAACGTTACGAGGGATACTGCGTGGACTTGGCGGCTGAGATCGCCAAGCACTGTGGCTTCAAGTACCAGCTGAAGATCGTAGGAGACGGAAAGTATGGTGCCAGGGATGCTGATACCAAGATTTGGAATGGCATGGTTGGCGAGCTAGTGTATGGGGTAAGTGGGATTGTGGAGAATCCTTAATTCCATCCATCCATTAGCCTCTGTTTAATCCTAGTTTATCTTGCTGCCATGTTTTTGGACTGTGGGAGGAGCCTGGAGAACCCAGAAAAACGTCACGTGGACATGGCAAGAACATGGAAACCCAGATCAGGACTCTTAGCTGTACCCCAAGCACCGAGAGGTGAACTGGTTAACCCCTACACCAATGCACATTGAAACAAATCTCATTGAAATACAAAAACTAATGAGTATTAATAAATTAATAAGTTTTAATGAATTTTTTAATGAATTTAATTGAGGGCGGCACGGTGGCTTAGTGGTTAGCACGTTCGCCTCTCAGCGCTAGAGATTCCCGGTTCGAATTCCCATCTGGGTGAAGTTTCCATGTTCTCCCCGTGTCTGCGTGGGTTTCCTCCGGGTTCTCCGGTTTCCTCCCACAGTCTAAAAACATGGAACAAGTTAATTGAATTCTCCAAATTGCCCCATTTAGAGTGTGTCTGTGTGAGTGAGTGTGTGCCCAGCGATGGATTGGCGCCCTGTCCTGGGTCTATCTGCCCAGCGCCTGAGACGTTCTCCCCTGGATGGGCATGGGGAACCCCACCGCGACCCTAATAGAGGATAAAGCGGGAGAAAATGAATGAATGAATGAATGAATTTGAATGAGTAAATTCATTTTTACGGCACGGTGGCACGGTGGCTTAGTGGTTGGCATGTTCTCCTCTCAGCTCTAGGGATTCCCGGTTCGGATCCCAATCTGGGTGGAGTTTCCATGTTCTCCCCGTGTCCGCGGGGGGTTTCCCCCAGGTTCTCTGGTTTTCTCCAACAGTTTAAAAACATGGATCAAGTCAATTGAATTCTCTAAATTGCCCCATATAGAGTGTGTGTGTGTGTGTGTATCTGTGTGAGTGAGTGTGTGCCCAGCTATAGATTGATGTCCTGTCCTGCGTGTATCTGCCCAGCGGCCGAGATGTTCTCCCCTGGATGGGCATGGGGAATGGATGAATGATTTTTTTAAATGTATTTTTAATAAATTCTAACGATTTTTGTAATGAATTTTAATTTTAAAAATATGAATGAATTTTTTTCTATACATTTTGTATTTAGCGGCACGGTGTCTTAGTGGTTTAGCATGTTCGCCTCTCAGCACTAGGGATTCCCGGTTCGAATCCCCATCTGGGTGGAGTTTCCATGTTCTCCCCGTGTCTGTGTGGGTTTCCTCCGGGTTCTCCGGTTTCCTCCCACAGTCCAAAAACATGGATCAAGTCAATTGAATTCTCAAAATTGCCCCTTATAGAGTGTGTCTGTGTGAGTGAGTGTGTGCCCAGCAATGGATTGGCGCCCTGTCCTGGGTGTATCTGCCCAGCGCCCGAGATGTTCTCCCCTGGATGGGCATGGGGAACCCCACCGCGACCCTAATAGAGCATAAAGCGGGAGATAATGAATGAATGAAAGTTGATTAAATTCTCCAAATTGCCCCGTTTAGAGTGTGTCTGTGTGAGTGAGTGAGTGTGTGCCCAGCGATGGATTGGCGCCCTGTCCTGGGTGTATCTGCCCAGCGCCCGAGACGTTCTCCCCTGGAGAATTTATTTAAATGATTTAAAAATGAATTTTTTTTTTGCTTTTAGAAAGCTGACATAGCCGTCGCACCGCTGACCATCACGCTGGTGCGCGAAGAGGTGATCGACTTCTCCAAACCTTTCATGAGCCTGGGAATCTCCATCATGATCAAGAAGCCCCAGAAATCCAAACCAGGCGTCTTTTCCTTCCTGGACCCGCTGGCCTACGAGATCTGGATGTGCATCGTGTTCGCCTACATCGGGGTCAGCGTGGTGCTCTTCCTGGTTAGCCGCTTCAGCCCGTACGAGTGGCACACCGAGGAATTCGAGGACGGCCAGCTGGGTGCCAGCGAGTCCAATAATGAATTCGGGATCTTTAATAGTCTCTGGTTCTCTCTGGGCGCTTTTATGCAGCAGGGATGCGATATTTCGCCAAGGTTGGTGCGCCAGTCCATGCTGGACAGTGTGCTGGCTACCGCGTGGGTTGTGCTTGTGCTTTAGCCTGACTCTGTGCTCCTGAGGTTCATATAACAATACTGTGATGGTCATGTGTTCACAGTCCTGCTGCTCGTGCTTCGACCTCCGTTACGCTACGGTACTGTAGCTAATAGAACAGCATGGTGCAAACGCAGGATTAGGAACCTTCGATCAAAGGTGGAGGGTTAGAACCATGGTCGGAGGTTTCTTACGTGAACATGTACTATTCTAGTTGTGAGCTGTAGGGCGCACAAGGTCAGTGGTTCCTCACCTCTTGGAGGGGTACCGTGTTTCAGCTGCATATTTCTCTCAGTTTGTTGTGACGCCAATGCTATATGCTTAGAACAGGGTTGGCTATCTCTTCTCTAGAAGGTCCTCGCTTGTCCCACAACTAGTTTATATTTGTGTATAGTGGGCTAGTTAGTCATAATAATCAAGCTTCCGTTGAAATTTCATAACGTCTTTATCTTTTCCAGTGTTTTTTCCATATTTCTGACCAGCCAGTCAGTTTATAAATAAGAATCCATATATAACAGTGTGGTGGCACGGTGGCTTAGTGGTCAGCACGTTCACCTCTCAGCACTAGGGATTCCCGGTTCGAATCCCCATCTGGGTGGAGTTTCCATGTTCTCCCCGTGTCTGCGTGGGTTTCCTCCAGGTTCTCCGGTTTCCTCCCACAGTCCAAAAACATGGATCAAGTTAATTGTTTTCATCCATTCATTCATTATCTCCCGCTTTATCCTCTATTAGGGTCGTGGTGGGGTTCCCCATGCCCATCCAGGGGAGAACGTCTCGGGCGCTGGGCAGACAGACCCAGGACAGGGCGCCAATCCATCGCTGGGCACACACTCACTCACACAGACACACTCTAAACGGGGCAATTTTTGAGAATTCAATTAACTTGATCCATGTTTTTGGACTGGGGGAGGAAACCGGAGAACCTGGAGGAAACCCACGCAGACACGGGGAGAACATGGAAACTCCACCCAGTTTGGGATTCGAACCGGGAATCCTTAGCGCTGAGAGGCGAACGTGCTGACCACTAAGCCACCGTGCCGCCCTGGATCAAGTCAATTGAATTCTCCAAATTGCCCCATATAGAGTGTGTGTGTGTGAGTGAGTGTGTGCCCAGCGATGGATTGGCGCCCTGTCCTGGGTCCATCCGCCCAGCACCCGAGACGTTCTCCCCTGGATGGGCATGGGGAACCCCACCGCGACCCTAATAGAGGATGAAGCGGGAGATAATGAATGAATGAATATAGCAGTGTTAGCAGCTCCCGTCTTCCCCCCCGTCTCCCCCCGTCTTCCTCCCCGTGCCCAAGCGTGTCTGCTTATGGGACCAGAGCTACACTGCTGACCCACATTCTGGGCAACTTACTGCACACCGCCTGCTGGTAAATACAGGACTTACAGCAGTTTGCTGCTCGCGGACAGCTAAGTAGTTACCCCCACATACACAAACAAATAAAAATGTAAACAGCACGACTAACGGGAACGCCGAAACACCTTAAAAAGCGATTTTTACCGAGCGATTTAGTACATTGTCACAAAGCAGCTTTACAGTGTTATGAGCCTTTAAACTCCCAAAGAGCAAGCCGAAGCGACAGTGGCAAGACAAAACTCCCTGTTATGTTGATATTTTAAGGTTGAAACCTTGTGAGGACCAAGACTCAGTGGGGGACTCATCCTCCTTGAGCGGGGGGGCAGCATCAACAGTGTAGGACAGCCATGTACAGATTGTGTGATGATCATGTGACCATATTTAATAATTAAAAAACTATATAAGTCCATTGGAGGCATCCTGCAGGACTGCCGGTCATCATGTGACCGTATGAACCCAATCATTTGGCCTGCTTGCCAAAAGTATTCACTCATTTGTTCATTTGTATTAGCACACATATGAACATGAGTGGGTGGCACGGTGGCTTAGTGGTTGGCATGTTCTCCTCATAGCGCTGGGAATTCCCAGTTCGAATCCCAATCGGGGTGGAGTTTCCATGCTCTCCCCGTGTTCGTGTGGGTTTCCTCCGGGTTCTCCGGTTCCCTTCTTGTCCCCCAACTCGTTGATATTTGTGTATAGTGGGGTCGTTATTTATTTTTAATCAAGAATTTAATTATATTGAAATATCATAACGTCTCTCTCGATTTCCAGTGTTTTTCCGAATTTTCGAACAGCCAGTCAGTTTATAAATAAGAATCCATATATAACAGTGTCTCGCTGAATGTAGGTCCCTATCCGGCCGAATAGTTGGCGGCGTGTGGTGGTTCTTCACGCTCATCATCATCTCGTCTTACACGGCCAACCTGGCAGCTTTTCTGACCGTCGAGAGGATGGTCTCACCCATTGAGAGCGCCGAGGACCTCGCCAAGCAGACCGAGATCGCATACGGAACACTGGATGCGGGCTCCACTAAAGAGTTCTTCAAGGTGAGGCATGGGGAACACCCTCAAAAATTAGAAACTCATCTACAGGCTGAGGGACCATAGGTAAACATAATAACAGCCCACTGGTGTCAATCATTTTTACCTATATTTTAAATATCGGTGACTTATTAATTAGCATGTTCTCCTCTCAGCGCTAAGGATTCCCAGTTCAAATCCCAATCTGGGTGGAGTTTCCATGTTCTCCCCTTGTCCGCGTGGGTTTCCTCCGGGTTCTCCGGTTTCCTCCCACAGTCCAAAAACATGGATCAAGTTAATTGAATTCTCCAAATTGCCCAATATAGAGTGTGTCTATGTGAGTAAGTGTGTGTCCAGTGATGGATTGGTGCCCTGTCCTGCATGTATCTGCCCAGCGCCCAAGCATTCTCCTCTGGATGGGCATGGGGAACCCCCCCGCGACTCTAGAAGTGGATAAAGTGGAAGATAATGGATGGATAATCCTCTACTAGGCGCCATCCAGGGGAGAACGTTTCGGGCGTTGAGCAGATACACCCAGGACAGGGTGCCAATCTATCACTGGGCACACACACACACACACACACACACGCTCTATATGGGGCAATATAAATAGATAATAGTTTCAAATCTATTTTTAGTTGTTGTTTTTTTCAAACCCTATTTGCTTGTAATCTATTGCTCGGCTACATTGAAAACGAGGGTTGTGCTCAATCCTCTTCCAAGTTAAAATAAAGGTTCATCCACTCAGCCATCCATTATCTTCTGCTTTATCCTCCACTCTATATGGGGCAATGTGGAGAATTCAATTGCCCTTGATCCATGTTTTTGGACTGTGGGAGGAAACCAGAAAACTTGAGTAAACCCCTCATGGACACAGGGAGAACATGAAAACTCCACCCAAATTGATATTCAAACCTGGAATCCCCAGTGCTGAGAGGAGAACATGCTAACCACTGAGCCACTGTGACACCCCGGGTATCTACATTTTCCATCCATCCATTACCTTCTGCTTTATCCTCCACTAGGGTCACATGGGGTTCCCCATGCCCATCCAGAGGAGAACATTTCGGGTGCTGGGCAGATACACCCAGGAAAGGACGCCAATCTATCCCTGGGCATACTCACTCACTCTCACAAATACACTCAATATGGGGCAATTAGGAGAATTGAGTTGACCTTGATCCATATTTTGGGACTGTGGAAGGAAACCAGAGAACCCGGAAAAAACCCACGCCACCCAAACGGGAATCCCTTGTTCTGAGAGGAGAACATGCTAACCACTAAGCCACCATGCCGCACCCATTCCCAATCACTTTGTTATAATCCCACAGACTGCATTATTTAATAGTGAGTTAGACTGGACTCATTGCACAGCTGATGTCTAATCACCCTAATATTTTAAGTGTAATATTTTTATCTGAACTGTCTCATCAAACGTGGCTTAGTGGTTAGCACGTTCGCCTTTCAGCGCTGGGTGGAGTTTCCATGTTCTCCCTGTGTCTGTGTGGGTTTCCTCCGGGTTCTCCGGTTTCCTCCCACAGTCCGAAAACATGGATCAAGTCAATTGAATTCTCCAAATTGCCCCGTATAGAGTGTGTATGTGTGAGTGAGAGTGTGTCCAGCGATGGATTGGCGTCCTGTCCTGGGTGTATCTGCCCAGCGCCCGAGACGCTCTCCCCTGGATGGGCATGGGGAACCCCACCGTGACCCTAATAGAGGATAAAGCGGGAGATAATGAATGAATGAATGAATGTCTCACCAAACGTTGGTGACTGGGTCACAAACGGTATCCACACTTAAACCAAAACTCTGAAAGAGACAGGCTTTAACGCGGCAGTGACAGACTAACTTTCTATATTGCACTCCATTTCACCACCAGTCTCATGTGTTTTATTCTCTGATGCCCCGCAGAGATCAAAGATCGCTCTGTTCGAGAAGATGTGGCAGTACATGAAAAGCGCCGAGCCTTCCGTCTTTGTAAAGAACACGGTAGAGGGGGTGCTGCGAGTGCGCAAGTCCAAGGGCAAATACGCCTACCTACTAGAGTCCACCATGAACGAGTACATTGAGCAGCGCAAGCCATGCGACACCATGAAGGTTGGAGGCAATCTTGACTCCAAGGGCTACGGCATCGCCACTCCCAAAGGATCTGCTTTAAGGTGGGTGGAGTAGTATAACAATATGCTCCATGTTGTTATAGTATCCCACCTACCCTGATGTAGGTCGGACCCAGGAGGTAAACTAGGTGCCAAACTGCAGCCAGCAAGAGCCAGGAAAGGAAAGCAGGGCAAGAAGAGAACCAGGGTAACCAGGGAGAGACATTAGTGAGGGTTAAGATAGAGGGAGACCAGTGGAGGAAACAAGGGATGCTAACCAAGGGAGGGGAAGGGGGTCGGAAGGGTAGAAAGGGATGGTAAGCAGAACAGTATGGACAATAGGGAGGTGTTGAGTAGGAGGAATTCAACTTAGGAGTTAAGGAATATAGGACGGCAAGGCTGATAAAGTTAGGGAGATGGGAAGGCTGCTAAGATTATGGTTTCCTAGGTAACCAGATAATAAGGGTAGAAAAATATTGCATTGTAACCCTGGAAACAGTACCCTGTAGGAGAAGGTAACCATGGCAACTCAATGTCAGGGTGATGTTATGCAAGTATGGAAAGTTTCCCAGCAACCAAGGGGACCAGGATGTAACCAAGGCAACATGCAGGGTTCTAAGTGAGTCAGTCAGCCAGCTTAATATGCTTTTTAATATGATATATGTTAACTTGAACAAGTTCTTTAAGGGAAAAGAAGATGTTTTTGTCCCCAGATGTCGCCTCACGTGTGTTATTGCCGTATTTTCCAGAATTTTGTGCAGCAAAGGTGCAGAGGTTCTTGTCAAAAACGCAGATCACAAGCAGGATATAAACAGATGGAGTTGGGTCTAGATATAAAT
This sequence comes from Corydoras maculifer, assembly GCA_019802435.1. Taxonomy (NCBI): domain Eukaryota; kingdom Metazoa; phylum Chordata; class Actinopteri; order Siluriformes; family Callichthyidae; genus Corydoras; species Corydoras maculifer. The sequence continues at coordinate 53,364 of JAFMOD010000045.1, forward strand.
ATTAAAAAATTGAAAGAAGGATCACAGCAATTAACATCATATTCGGAAATTTCATATAAGGAGTTAGTGTGGCCAGATGTTAAGAGATCTTCAGATGAAACATGGTGCTATTGTGTCCCTATGGCAGGTGTGTCCACACTTTGTCCGCTCGTGATCTAGTTTTTCCAGTGGACAGGTCATGTGATCTACCAGGATCAGATTTAATTTTCACCCAAATTGCTGTTATTAAACACAATCCACCAAATAACATGAAAAGAACTTGGTTTCAAGACAGGGCACCGATATATCAACTCACTCACTCACACAGACACACTCTATATGGGGCACCATTCATTCATTCATTCATTCATTCATTATCTCCTGCTTATCCTCTATTAGGGTCGCGGTGGGGTTCCCCATGCCCATCCAGGGGAGAACGTCTCAGGCGCTGGGCAGATAGACCCAGGACAGGGCGCCAATCCATCGCTGGGTACACACTCACTCACACACACACACTCTATATGGGGCAATTTTTGAGAATTCAAATGACTTGATCCATGTTTTTGGACTGTGGAAGGAAACCGGAGAACCCGGAGGAAACCCACGCGGACACGGGGAGAACATGGAAACTCCACCCAGATGGGGATTCGAACCGGGAATCTCTGGTGCTGAGAGGAGAAAAGCTGACCACTAAGCCACCGTGCCGCCTCTATATGGGGCAATTTGGAAAATTCAATTGACCTTGACCCATGTTTTTGGACTGTGGGAGGAAACCAGAGAACCCAGAGGAAACCCACGCGGACACAAAATAGACCGTCACTTCGTGAAGACTCGAATATTCATTGATTAATTCATTATCTTCCGCTTTATCCTCTACTAGCTTCGAGGGGGGGGGTTCCTTATGCCCATCCAGGGGAGAACGTTTCGGGCGCTGGGCAGATACACTCAGGACAGGGTGCCAATCTATCAGTGGACACACACAGACACAGACACACTCTATATGGGGCAATTTGGAGAAGTCAATTGACCTTGATCCATGTTTTTGGACTGTGGGAGGAAACCGAAAAACCCGGAGGAAACCCATGCAGACACGGGGAGAACATGGAAACTCCACCCACGTCTGCTAAATGACTAAATGTAAATTATTGAGGAAGCAAAACTTTAATGCACTCCCAGCACTTAGGTTGTTACCCCACCAACCGAACACATCCACGGTAACCCGTACAACAGAACTCATTCATTCATTATCTCCCGCTTTATCCTCTATTAGGGTCGCGGTGGGGTTCCCCATGCCCATCCAGGGGAGAACGTCTCGGGCGCTGGGCAGATAGACCCAGGACAGGGCGCCAATCCATCGCTGGGCACACACTCACTCACACAGACACACTCTATATGGGGCAATTTTTGAGAATTCAATTAACTTGATCCATGTTTTTGGACTGTGGGAGGAAACCGGAGAACCCGGAGGAAACC
>JAFMOD010000451.1:0-17421 GCA_019802435.1 Corydoras maculifer
TGGCATACTATTTAGAAAACTAAAAGCGTAAAGAAAAAGCAGAAACTCACACAGACACACAGTGGAATCCAAAGTTAAATGTTTATTTATCACAGCTGAGGAGAATCGGTTCTAATGATCACTGTGTGGCTTTAGATAATAAAATAAAATGGAATGTTCTCGAGAGGAACAGTAAAGCAAATGATTTACGTAAATAATTCGATTTAAACTCAATGTTACTAATTTATTAACCAACCGAGTTTGAAAAACACCAGTGAAACCTCACCACCATAAACGAACTCTGATGATCCCAAGGGGTTCGTCACTAAATCACCTCAAACCAAACCTACAGTCTCATCGTCCAGTTTTAAAATGGTAAAAAAAACAACACATACGACACCCCCCCCCCCCTTAACCAAGCAACACAAACCCTTATGTTTAAAGCAGAGAGTGCTGGGAAACCTGGCGTCGCACCGAACCATGTGAGCGTCGCCACAGTATTAAAGATATTAAAACAGTGCTTCTCTCCTATTTACATATTCATTCATTCATTATCTCCCGCTTTATCCTCTATTAGGGTCATTGGGGGGGAGGGGGGGGAGTGTTCCCCATGCCCATCCAGGGGAGAACGTTTCAGGCGCTGGGCAGATACACCCAGGACAGGGGGGCAATCTATCGCTGGGCACACACTCACTCACACAGACACACTCTATATGGGGCAATTTGGAGAAGTCAATTGACTTGATCCAAGCCGGCATGGTGTCTTAGTGGTTTAGCACGTTTGTCTCTCAGCACTAGGGATACCCGGTTCGAATCCCCATCTGGGTGGAGTTTCCATGTCCTCCCCGTGTCCGCGTGGGTTTCCTCCGGGTTCTCCGGTTTCCTCCCACAGTCCAAAAACATGGATCAAGTCAGTTGAATGCTGTAAAACTGCCCCATATAGAGTGTGTCTGTGTGAGTGAGTGTGTGCCCGGCGATGGATTGGCGCCCTGTCCTGGGTCTATCTGCCCGGCGCCCGAGGCTTTCCCCCCTGGATGGGCATGGGAAAAAAAAAACCACGACCCCAATAGAGGATGAAGCGGGAGATAATGAATGAATGAATTGACTTGATTCATGTTTTTGGACTGTGGAAGGAAACCGGAGAACCTGGAGGAATCCCTAGTGCTGAGAGGAGAACATGCTAAACCACTAAGCCACTGTGCCGCCCCTATTTACATGTGTTGGTGTTTATGCAGGGCACCGGTTCGAGTGGGATTTGCTCCACATTCTGTGTTGATGTCGTTACGAGTGCCAACGTTTCCTCCTGTGAGCGAGAATACGTTTGTTGGTCTGTGCATTTGAATCGGTGTCGTTTAAGACTACGCTCCGCCGTGAAGCTCCTCCCACACTGTGAGCAGGAGTACGGTCTCTCTCCAGTGTGAACGAGCTGGTGGTGATTGAGAGTGCTCTGCTGAGTGAAGCTCTTCCCGCACTGTGAGCAGGAATGTGGCTTCTCGCCCGTGTGAATGCGCTGGTGTATTTTATAACTACTTTGAACAGTGAAGCTCTTGCCGCACTCTGAGCAGTAGTAGGGTTTCTCCCCCGTGTGAGTGCGATGGTGCAGTTTCAGATTGCTCCGAGCGTTAAATTTCTTCCCACAGTGGGAGCAGGCGTAGGGTTTCTCTCCGGTGTGAATGCGCTGGTGTTGTTTAAAACTGCGCCGGTGGGTGAAGCTCTTCCCACACTGTGAGCAGGAATACAGTTTCTCTCCCGTGTGAATGCGCTGGTGCAGTCGAAGCGTACTCTGTGCATTGAAACACCTCCCGCACTGCGAGCAGGAATACGGTCTCTCTCCCGTGTGAATGCGCTGGTGTTGCGTAAAACTACGCGAGTGCGTAAAACTCTTCCCGCACTGTGAGCAGGAGTACGGCTTCTCTCCGGTGTGAACACGCTGGTGCAGTTTCAGATGACTTTGTTGGGTGAAACTCTTTCCACATTGTGAACAGGAGTACGGTCTCTCTCCCGTGTGGATGCGCCGATGTTGTTTAAAGCTGTGCTGGTGACTGAAACTCTTTCCGCACTCGGAGCAGGAGTACGGTCTCTCTCCGGTGTGAATGCGCTTGTGGTTGTTAAAACTACGCTCGTGATTGAAGCTCTTTCCGCACTCGGGGCAGGAGTACGGTCTCTCTCCGGTGTGAATGCGCCGGTGTTGTTTGAGACTTTGCTTGCTGGCCAAACTTTTCCCACATTCCACGCAGATGTACTGCCCAGCCATGGATTGGTACTTTGGCGGCTCATCATATTTGTTTGGAGGAAACACATATTTGTCGTACCTGTTAAAATAATACATATTAACGGATGAACATTAATTAAAAAGTATTAGGGCAGGGTGGTTTCAAGGTAAATTGAATGCTCTGAATTGCCCAATATAGTAAGTGAGTGTGCCACACACACACATGAGTTTCCATGTTCTCCCCGTGTCTGCGTGGGTTTCCTCCGGGTTCTCCGGTTTCCTCCCACAGTCCAAAAACATGGATCAAGTTAATTGAATTCTCAAAATTGCCCCATATAGAGTGTGTCTGTGTGAGTGAGTGTTTGCCCAGCGATGGATTGGCGCCCTGTCCTGGGTCTATCTGCCCAGCGCCCGAGATGTTCTCCCCTGGATGGGCATGGGGAACCCCACCGCGACCCTAATAGAGGATAAGCGGAAGATAATGAATGAATGAATGTAATGAGTGAATGAGTCTGGTAGCATGATGGTTAGTGATCTCACCTTGACTGGTAAACAGGATAAGGTGTCTCTTCTACTTTTACTGAGTGAAAAGCGGGAATGCCACCAATCTCACAACCTGATTTAAGATAATAAATACATTAATTAATAAATGAATGCTGAATATCACACTGCATTGTGATTTGGTAAACACTAAAACAAGTAACTATACATGTGTATATATATATATATATATATAGGCGGCACGGTGGCTGGCAAGCATGTTGGCCTCTCAGCACTAGGGGTTCCCGGTTCGAATCCCAATCTGGGTGGAGTTTCCATGTTCTCCCCGTGTCCGTGTGGGTTTCCTCCGGATTCTCCGGTTTCCTCCCACAGTCCAAAAACATGGATCAAGTCAAATGAGTTCCTCAAATTGCCCCCTATAGAGTGTGTCTGTGTGAGTGAGTGTGTGTACAGTAATAGATTGGCGCCCTGTCCTGGGTCTATCTGCCCAGCGCCCGAAACGTTCTCCCCTGGATGGGCATGGGGAACCCCACCGCGACCCTAATAGAGGATAAAGATAATGGATGATATTTATATATATATAAAATCAAGTCAAGTCAAGTTTATTCTTCACATGCATACACAGTGATAATTTTTGTACGACCCGAGGAGAAGTCGGGACGGCCGCCGACACACACACATATATATATATATATATGTGTGTGTGTGTGTGTTTGTTATTTTTTTATTATTTTATATTTTGGAGCATCATCAAATTTTCACCTGGACTGGTGACCTCTCCAGTGTGTTTCTCCTCTTTTGGTTGAATGAGGGCTGGGATAGGCTCCATCACTCCCCCGACCTTGTTCAGGAGAACGGTAGTGGAAAAAAAAAAAAAAAGATATTATTTGCTAAACAAAGTGGTTTGTCATAAATACAGATTCATAAGAAGGGAAATCATTAACATGTTATATTATATTGTATTGTCTCTGATATCAGATTATTCACATTAACCCTTAATGTCATTAATATTAGAAACGTTTCTTAGATGGCGCTTTGGTGCAGAGCTCTCGATTAATGTCTTTTTTTATTTTATTTTTATTTTTTCTATAAAACTCCAGAGAGGGCGGCACGGTGGCTTAGTGGTTTGGCACATTCGCCTCTCAGCGCTAGGGATTCCCGGTTCGAATCCCCATCTGGGTGGAGTTTCCATGTTCTCCCCGTGTCTGCGTGGGTTTCCTCCGGGTTCTCCGGTTTCCTCCCACAGTCCAAAAACATGGATCAAGTTAATTGAATTCTCAAAAAAATTGCCCCATATAGAGTGTGTCTGTGTGAGTGAGTGTGTGCCCAGCGATAGATTGCCCCCCTGTCTTGGGTCTGTCTGCCCAGCGCCCGAGACGTTCTCCCCTGGATGGGCATGGGGAACCCCACCGCGACCCTAATAGAGGATAAAGCTGGAGATAATGAATGAATGAATGAAACTCCAGAGAAGAACTGTTTATGGTTAGACCTGCAGCTCACCGTCTTCACAAATACAGAAAGGTTTTCGGTGCGACAGCTATCTGTGGGGCAATTTAGGAGACGTGGTGGGGCAAGCACGCTAGTGATGAACTTTACATAATACTATTCAAAAGTAATTACAGTACCGACATCATCACAACGTGTTTAATAGTAAACAACACTTTAGGTCGTTTATGGACCGTCTGTGCGCTATTTAAAGGGGATGATACTGCCCTCTAGCGACGAGACCACGACATCGCCAGTTGCTATGTCACGAACCGACCGAAGAGTCAACAGAGTCAACATGTGTTAGCACTTTTATTTACATCCTGATCATAACACGTGCAGTAAACCTTTATCACGTTTAATAACGAAGCTCACCTTCAGTAATTAACTGGATTTTATGTGATGAAGATGATTAACTGCAGCCCAATTTTTATCCTAGTGAATCACACAAGCTGCTTATGTGTTTGCTTCTGTAGCGGCGGTTGCGATTCCAGGTTACTGAATTACCGCCGCCTACTGTTTGGAGGTTGTGCTGTAATGCAGCCTCATTATTAATTAACTTCACACTTCATTAAATTGTTACTGTTCCTGTTTCTAAATTCATTCATTCATTATCTCCCGCTTATCCTCTATTAGGGTCGCGGTGGGGTTCCCCATGCCCATCCAGGGGAGAACGTCTCGGGCGCTGGGCAGATACACCCAGGACAGGGCGCCAATCCATCGCTGGGCACACACTCACTCACACAGACACACTCTAAATGGGGCAATTTTGAGAAATCAATTAACTTGATCCATGTTTTTGGACTGTGGGAGGAAACCGGAGAATCCGGAGGAAACCCACGCAGACACGGGGAGAACATGGAAACTCCACCCAGATGGGGATTCGAACCGGGAATCCCTAGCGCTGAGAGGCGAACATGCTAAACCACTAAGCCACCGTGCCGCCCTGTTTCTAAATAAACAAATTGTTAATAATATTTTTCCACTATTTTAACCGCTGAATTTACATATTATATACTAAATATTTATATTGTTTTTTTTCCCTTCTATTCTTTAGTTATTTGCGGGCGGCACGGTGGCTTAGTGGTTTAAATTAAAATTAAATTGGGTCATTTATTGGACGCTTTTATCCAAAGCGACTTACAAGGCGATCACAAGGTCGATCACAACATCTCTGCAGCAATGAGGGTTAAGGGTCTTGCTCAAGGACCCACACTGGTAACTTCAGTGGACCTGGGATTTGAACCCCCAACCTTCAGATTGATAACCCAACACCCTGACCACTGAGCTAACCCGCCCCTTTAGCATGTTTAGCATGTTTAGCATGTTTTCCTCTCAGCACTAGGGATTCCCGGTTCGAATCCCCATCTGGGTGGAGTTTCCATGTCCCCCCCGTGTCTGCGTGGGTTTCCTCCGCGTTCTCCAGTTTCCTCCCACAGTCCAAAAACATGGATCAAGGTCAATTGAGTTTTCCAAATTGCCCCCTATAGAGTGTGTCTGTGTGTGTCTGTGTGTGACTGTGTGAGTGAGTGTGTGTCCAGCGATAGATTGGCGTCCTGTCCTGGATGTATCTGCCCAGCGCCCGAAATGTTCTCCCCTGGCTGGATGGGCATGGGAAACCTATATATCAGTACAATGATCATAGGAGCTTAGTAGCAGCAAAAAACTCTCCATCCATCCATTTTCTTCCGCTTTATCCTAATAAATTATGTGCAATATAATAACATCATATATATATATATATTCATTCATTCATTCATTCATTATCTCCCGCTTATCCTCTATTAGAGTCGCAGTGGGGTTCCCCATGTCCATCCAGGGGCGAACGTCTCGGGTGCTGGGCAGATAGACCCAGGACAGGGCGCCAATCCATCACTGGACACACACTCACTCACACAGACACACTCTATATGGGGCAATTTTTTTTTTTGAGAATTCAATTGACTTGATCCATGTTTTTGGACTGTGGGAGGAAACCGGAGAACCCGGAGGAAACCCACGCAGACACGGGGAGAACATGGAAACTCCACCCAGATGGGGATTCGAACCGGGAATCCCTAGTGCTGAGAGGAGAACATGCTAAACCACTAAGCCACTAAGTTTTTTAACTTTTTATTTTTTTTGTTTATACTGTGCCCAGCGATGGATTGCCCCCCTGTCCTGGGTCTATCTGCCCAGCGCCCGAGACGTTCTCCCCTTGATGGGCATGGGGAACCCCACCGCGACCCTAATAGAGGATAAGCGGAAGATAATGAATGAATGAATGAATGAATGAATGTTTATACTGTTTGTTTATGCACCTAAGATTGCTGCTCAAATCTCGTTGTGCAGTGACTATAAATGTAACTGAACTCATATGCACAGCAACAAACTGACCACCAGATGGCGCATTTAAAAGACATTACGTTTACATTTAGACGTAATGTGCTTTAAATGCGCCCTCTGGCGGTCAGTTTTTTAGGACAGTAATAATAGTCTCTGCGCTTGTCATGAAGGAAACGGTGAAGCCTGTTAAATACCAACAACTAATAAACTCTGAGAAAAAGCAATTTACAAACATATTAATAAAGGTTCAAGGAATTTATATTGTGTTCTCAGTCATATCTGACGTTAGGATAACCGCTTTCTCCGGCTTCCTCGTTAGTATAGTGGACAGTATCTCCGCCTGTCACGCGGAAGACCGGGGTTCGATTCCCCGACGGGGAGTTCAACGTTTTACATCCTTCACCAGAAACCTGTTTACGATCGTCTTCAGACATAAATATCATTTACTAATCTATTTATTGTTGTTTCTTTTTCTTTGTGAGTGCGTTATACAGAGATAAATGCTGTCCCGTTGAATAAATTAATACTGCAAGTGCTGAAGTATTTAATGAATAAATATTTTGCACATCATCACCATTATTACCACCATGAAACCATGGTCTTGAAATTCTTTTATGGTTTAAAAGGAAATAAAAACAATGATTAAATATAAAAAGTGTAAACTACTCAAGGGCGGCATGGTGGCTTAGTGGCTTATTGGTTTGGCATGTTCTCCTCTCAGCGCTAGGGATTCCCGGTTCAAATCCCCCTCTGGGTGGAGTTTCCATGTCCTCCCCGTGTCCGCGTGGACCTCCTCCGGGTTCTCCAGTTTCCTCCCACAGTCCAAAAACATGGATCATGTCAATTGAATTCTCCAAATTGCCCCATATATAGTGTTTCTGTGTTAGTGAGTGTGTGCCCTGTGATAGATTGGCACCCTGTCATGGCTGTATCTCCAAATTGCCCCATATAGAGTGTGTCTGTGTGAATGAGTGTGTGTCCTGCGATAGATTGACACCCTGTCCTGGCTGTATCTCCAAATTGCCCCATATAGAGTGTGTCTGTGTGAATGAGTGTGTGTCCTGCGATAGATTGACACCCTGTCCTGGCTGTATCTCCAAATTGCCCCATATAGAGTGTGTCTGTGTAAGTGAGTGTGTGTCCTGCGATAGATTGGCACCCTGTCCTGGGTGTATCTGACCAGCGCCCGAAACGCTCTCCCCTGGATGGGCATGAGGAACCCCCCCCCCCCGCGTGACCCCAATAGAGGATAAAGCGGAAGATGATGGATGGATTAATTACATCACAGACAGTATGAACCAAAGATGTTTCATGTTTTGTGTGGTTAACGTTATTAAATTCATTATAAAACTTATTTTCAGCATTTCAGTCCTTAACACATTTTAAAGAGAAGCTGTGACGTAATCGACTTGAGCTCGTAATGCATTTTAGAAACGAATTAGTGACGTCAGCAGCCGGTTGTAATCGGGATTTGGTAGAAAAGCAGGAAAGGAAAAGAAAAAACACCTGGAGGCTGAGATTTCAATGAGCAGAACAACAGAGAGGATGTTTTAACAAATGCAGAAGACATTCATTCATTCATTCATTATCTTCCGCTTTATCCTCTATTAGGGTCGTGGTGGGGTTCCCCATGCCCATCCAGGGGAGAACGTCTCGGGCGCTGGGCAGACAGACCCAGGACAGGGCGCCAATCCTTTGCTGGGCACACACTCACTCACACAGACACACTCTATATGGGGCAATTTTGAGAATTCAATTAACTTGATCCATGTTTTTGGACTGTGGGAGGAGACCGGAGAACCCAGAGGAAACCCACGCAGACACGGGGAGAACATGGAAACTCCACCCAGATGGGGATTCGAACCGGGAATCCCCAGCGCTGAGAGGCGAATGTGCTAAACCACTAAGCCACCGTGCCGCCATGCAGGAGACAATTTTTAAATATAAAAAAATTAAAATAAAATAAATAAATAAATAAAAAACTAAAGGAGGCGGCACGGTGGCTTCGTGGTTTAGCATGTTCTCCTCTCAGTACTAGGGATTCCCGGTTCGAATCCCCATCTGGGTGGAGTTTCCATGTTCTCCCCGTGTCCACGTGGGTTTCCTCCCACAGTCCAATAACATGGATCAAGTTAATTGAATTCTCCAAATTGCCCCATGTAGAGTGTGTTTGAGTGAGTGAGTGTGTGCCCAGCGATGGATTGGCGTCCTGTCCTGGGTCTATCTGCCCAGCGCTCGAGACGTTCTCCCCTGGATGGGCATGGGGAACCCCCCACCCCCACCGCGACCCTGATAGAGGATAAAGCGGGAGATAATGAATGAATGAATGAATTTAAACATTTCTTATAAAACATTTTTACAATTTAACTTTAGATAACCTGTAGACAAGCATTTTCGTATAGCTTCCTCGTTAGTATAGTGGACAGTATCTCCGCCTGTCACGCGGAAGACCGGGGTTCGATTCCCCGACGGGGAGTTAATATTTTGCAGCCTTTACCAAAAACCTGTTCACGATCGTCTTCAAACATAAATATCATTTAATAATTTATTAATTGTTGTGTTTTTTTTTAATTGCATTATATGCAGAATAAATAAAATTAATTAATATTTATTCGATACATCCATCCTTCAACATCGATTTGAAAAGATCCACACGTTTGGTTTAGATGATTGATTTAGATACGTTGACTGATGAAAGTCAACTTAATTAAAAAAAAATATTATTAATGAAGAAAACATAATTATTAGTTGGGAACCGACGCGAATATTCTTCTTGTAGTTTGATGTTCACTGAAAATAAGTGCATTTGGTCCATTATCCCCACCTAGTGAACTGGAGTATAAAGAATCGTGCTCAGAGCTTATTTTTAACTATAATGTTAATATTTTACTTGTTTGTTTATTACAGGAACGTTTAAATGTAATTTCATACACGGTGAGTATTACGCTTAAGGTTTAACAACAAGCGTTATAATAACGCATTGCTTCCAAACAGTGGGGGCGCTATTGCACCAAATTTGAAACGAAGAATGTGGAGAAAACAACAAGATCGTCGTGTTCTGCGAGCACTGCATGATTTAATAAAGAAATGATTTGCACATCATCATCATAATTCTTCGTCATCATCATAATCTTCATCATCTTCATCATCATCAGGTCCAGTTCTTTACAGAAGGTGAGATGAATTGACTGAATGTTAATTGTTATGGTTGGGTGATAATCAGCATGTAAATAAAAGCATGTGGAGGGAAGATCGTGTTCTTTACGATGCTGTTGTTTATAGTATTGAGAACTTTAACTGTTAACCAGAAAACAATTAAATATAAAGTTACACAAATCTAATCAGGTTAATTAGTCACGTGGTTATACACGTTCTGACATCTCCAGAGAAAGTAAAAAATTTGGAATTAGAGTAAGAAAACGATTTATTCATTCATCCATTATCTCCCGCTTTTTCCTCTATTAGGGTCATCCAGGGGAGAACGTTTTAGGCGCTGGGCAGATACACCCAGGACAGGGGGGCAATCTATCACTGGACACACACTTCCTTACACACACACTCTGTATGCGGCAATTTGGAGAACACAATTAACTTGATCTATGTTTTTGGACTGTGGGAGGAAACTGGAGAACCCGGAGAAAACCCACACAGACATGGGGAGAACATGGAAACTCCACCCAGATGGGGATTCGAACCGGGAATCTTTAGTGCTGAGAGGCGAAAGAAAAAGATTTAGATTTACAAAATAGTTATACAAAGGATGAGTAAACTAAAATTCATTCATCCATTATCTTCCGCTTTATCCTCTGTCCTATCCGCCAATCCATCGCTGGGCACACACTCACTCACACAGACACACTCTACATGGGGCAATTTGGTGAATTCAATTGACTTGATCCATGTTTTTGGACTGTACCACTAAACCACTGTGCCGCCCAGAATGTACAATTAAATAAAAAAAAAAAGGGAAACTGTACAAATATGGCACTGTAACGGATCTAAAGTAAAAATTGTTTTATATATTATAATTAAAGTGAGTGGTTTCTACTACTTTCAACTAATGCAGTGCAGGGTTAAAAGTTTGAGTGTTGAAGATGTGGGTGGGATAGTGTCCGTTTAGTCCTGGTTTAGTCCTGGTTTAATCCTGGTTCTAGTCTCTACTTGAAGTTTGTGTGATGTTGTGAAATCTCTAATCTATTGCTGCAACAAGTAAATAAATCACTATGCGGTGCACTTTATTTAAAAAAAAACTTAATCATGAATTTTTTTTTTAAAATCCTGAACAAGGTGATGGGGAGGGATGTAGACGACCGCAGCTCTCATTAAGCAAAAGGAGGAGAAACACCCTGAACAAGTCAGCGGTCTGGGTAAGATTATTAGTTTACTCTAACAACAATATTAGACTTAATACATTTTAATGAACATGTACACATTTTTTTCTCTGGTAACACCTTATCTGAAATACACTTTAAATTCCTACCATAACAAGAACCTCGTTTTTTGCTCTCTTAACAGGAACAAGATCGTTTCCTTTCACTTGAACGCGTGTAAAAGACAAAATAACGAGTTTTTGGAAAATACATCTTTTCACTTTGGAAAGTTTCAACAACATCAGCGGCTTCGCAAAAGGAAAGACAACGACATCTTCCTGCCTCCAGGAATGACTTTTACGGAGAAAACATGAGCACATCCACGCCAAAGAAAAAGCGTATTCCAACATACAGCATGGAAGACGTTTCCCTTCATCTCCTTAAAGACCGGAGGGGAGTCCTCGCAGAAGAACAGCCACGTTCCTGCCCAGAGTATGAAAAGAGTTGCACTCCACAGTTTCAACCTGAACAACACCAGCGCATTCTCAAAGGAGATAAAACATTCACGTGCTCACAGTGTGGAAAGGGTTATACCAAACAGGGCAATCTCAAACAGCACCAGCGCATTCACACCGGAGAGAAACCGTACTCCTGCTCGCAGTGTGGAAAGAGTTTTATTTACCAGAGCAGTCTGAAACTGCATCAGCGCATCCACACGGGAGAGAAACCGTTCTCCTGCGCACGCTGTGGAAAAGCTTTCGCTGATCAGAGCAATCTTAAAGAGCACCAGCGCATTCACACGGGAGAGAAACCCTACTCCTGCTCACAGTGTGGAAAGAGTTTCACTCGATTGACTTTTTGTAAGCTTCATCAGCGCATTCACACGGGAGAAAAAACATATTTTTGCTCGGAATGTGGAAGAGGTTTTACTAATCAGTGTAATCTGAAAGAACACCAGCGCATTCACACCGGAGTAAAACCTTACATTTGTTCACAGTGTGGAAAACGTTTCTCTCAGCAGAGCAGCTTTACACGCCACGGGCGAATTCACACAGGAGAGAAAACCTACGTCTGCTCACAATGTGGGAAAAGTTTTACCTTCCAGAGCAATTTTAAACTCCATCAGCGCATTCACACCGGAGAAAAGCCTTATTCCTGCTTACACTGTGGAAAAAGCTTTATTGATGGGAGTAATCTTAAGGAACATCAGCGCATTCACACCGGAGAGAAACCCTACTCCTGCTCGCAGTGCGGAAAGTCTTTCAGTCACCAGAGCAGTCTTAAAGTGCATCAGCATATTCACACAGGAGAGAGACCGTACTCATGTTTACAGTGTGGGAAAGTTTTTAGCAATCAGAGTAATCTGAAGCAACACCGGCGCATTCACACGGGAGAGAAACCCTACTCCTGCTCACAGTGCGGGAAAGTCTTCACTAATCAGAGTAATTTTAAACAGCATGAGCGCATTCACACGGGCGAAAAGCCATACTCATGCTCGGAGTGTGGAAAGAATTTTACTAGAAGAATATTCCTGAAACAACACCAGCAGATTCACACAGAAAAACCTCATTCCAACGCACAGTAGCCTGATTTTAATGTAAATGTTTGGTAAAACGGGGCGGCACGGTGGCTTAGTGGTTTAGCACGTTCGCCTCTCAGCACTAGGGATTCCCGGTTCGAATCCCCATCTGGGTGGAGTTTCTATGTCCTCCCTGTGTCCGCGTGGGTTTCCTCCGGGTTCTCCGGTTTCCTCCCACAGTCCAAAAACATGGAACAAGTTAATTGAATTCTCAAAAATTGCCCCATATAGAGTGTGTCTGTGTGAGTGAGTGTGTGCCCAGCGATGGATTGGCGCCCTGTCCTGGGTCTATCTGCCCAGCGCCCGAGACGTTCTCCCCTGGATGGGCATGGGGAACCCCACCGCGACCCTAATACAGGATAAGCGGGAGATAATGAATGAATGAATGAATGTTTGGTAAAACCTTGTGTACAAATTTTTGGCATTAAAAAAAAAAGGTTTATGAAAATTATGACAACAAGCCAATAAACTTATGAAAGCCACCAAAACAAAGTCCACGCTGCTCCAAGCAGCATGTTGTTTTCGATAACTGGTCACCTTTGGGGCGGCACGGTGGCTTAGTGGTGGCTTAGTAGCATGTTCTCCTCAGTGCTAGGAATTCCCTGTTCAAATTCCCATCTGGGTGGAGTTTCTATGTCCTCCCCGTGTCCGCGTGGGTTTCCTCCGGGTTCTCCGGTTTCCTCCCACAGTCCAAAAACATGGATCAAGTCAATTGAGTTCTCCAAATTGCCCCATATAAAGTGTGTCTGTGTGTGTGAGTGTGTGCCCAGCAATGGATTGGCGTCCTGTCCTGGGTGTATCGGACCAGCGCCCAAAACGTTCTCCCCTGGATGGGCATGTGGGAGAAGATATAGGATAAAGCGGAAGATAATGAATGAATGGTCACCTTTGCCAACTATCCATCCATCCATTATCTCCCACTTTATCCTATATTAGGGTTGTGGGGAGGTTCCCCATACCCATCCAGGGGAGAACATTGTTGCTACTGCCTGGCTGCTCAAGGAGGATGAGTCCCTCACTGAGTCTAGGTCCTCCCAAGGTTTCTTCCTTAAATAACAACATAAAAGGGAGTTTTTTCTTGCCACTGTTGCTTCGGCTTGTTCTTTGGGGGTATAAAAGCTTTTCATTCTGTAAAGCTGCTTTGTGACAATGTACTGTTGTAAAAAGCGCTATAGAAATGAAGGAGAAAAAAAAAGAACGTTTCGGGTGCTGGGCAGATACACCCAGGACAGGGCACCAATCCATCGCTGGGCCCGAATCCTGTTCGTGATGCCAAAATGTTTTGTGCAAAAGTTTGCTGGTCAAAGCTCTTCACTCTATTGCCATCAGGACGGCATTTTCGTGTCCTGAAGGCAAACGCAGAGAGGATGAGGAGGAGTTTCTTCCCAACGGCGATTCGGACCCTAAACCAGGACTAAACGGACATAATCCCACCCACAACACCTTCACAACTCTGACAACCTTTAACCCTGCACGGCATTAGTGCACATAAAAGAACAACCCACTTTGATTATAACTTTTAACTTCATTCATCCATTCTCTCCCGCTTTATCCTCTATTAGGGTCGTGGTGGGGTTCCCCATGCCCATCCAGGGGAGAACGTCTCGGGCGCTGGGCAGATAGAACCAGGACAGGGCGCCAATCCATCGCTGGGCACACACTCACTCACACAGAAACACTCTATATGGGGCAATTTTAAGAATTCAATTAACTTGAATTCTTAAAGCTGCCAACTTTTAACTTATAAGACCATTTTAGTTTATATCTGTTATCTGTCCATAATTGTAAAGTTTCTATTCTTTTCAAAATTCAGTGTAAATACGTAGTTCAATTTAAATTTAAATCCATTTTGTTTTAGAAAATTTATAAAGAATTTAGAATTTATGAAGTTAAAACCTGTCCCGAGAGATGCATGAACACCAGCGGGGTGACGATTACTTTAATAGTCATTTTTTTATTCTTAGTTTTTTATCAGCATAAGTAAATTACAGTTGGGAAGATGGTTCCACCATGTTGCAGTGGTGAACGCCACGGAGTGAGAATCAGCTCCTCGCTGAGATGGAACCACCAGGGGGCGATCATCACTGGAGCGAAGTAAACGAGTCGGAGTGTATTTTGAAAAGTGAGAGTGAAGGTAGGAGGGGCCAGATCCAGAAATGGTTCTGTAGGGCAGTAACCCGTTGTGGAGGAAAGCGGCGCTGTCAGCAATTGACTTTTCTATTAGACCATTAGAGATAATTAATGCCCCTGTAGTGTTCCGCCTGATGAACATGTGCACTCTGAGCTGCGGGGATCGCCCACGAGCTGCAGGAACTGTTCATTCGGAAGGTGTTTTTTAATATATATATGTATATATATATAGGATCGTTCTTGATTAAAGTCATGCTTTCCTTTCCATCCTTGTTTGCTTGTCTCCTGTTTTATTATCGTCCTCGTTGGGTTGAGGCGGAAGATTGAACACAGTCGGTCCTTGCTCTTGGATGACCGAAGGCAGCATGATCCCGACGGGTGTGGGAGGCACAGTGGCTTTCTTTGAACAACATTTCTTGCGCCAGCAGCAAAAGCAGCAGAGAGCTATCAGCGCCACAAACAGGAAACAAGACGTCATTGATAAAGTGACGAAAAGCAGCTCGTAGGTGGTCAGATCCCACGACGTTAACGACATTACTGCGACTGCTTCTCCTGCGCAAAGTAACTCACCTATCCAAAGGGGAAATTAAGATAGTTAGACTTTACGTTTTGATGAACAGGCGCAGATGTGTTCAGAGATTAAGGCCATAAATATGTGCACACTGTATAATCCATACAGATGTTTAAAGCCGATCAGAAGAAATATCTTTTAGGCCCGAGTTGTGTTCGTGACGTTATAAAGCATTAAATAAATACATTTCGTATTTGACATACTTGTGATGACCGAGCCGTATAAACCCGTTAAAGTGGAGCTGCTCAGTATAACACGACTGAATTCCACTGTTTAAAGAAACATTTAATGTTACCCAGGTGATGGAATTTATAATTCCCAAGATTCTAAATGTCACAAGAGGTTGTGACATCGTAATGCTTATGAGACTAACTAGGCAGTCAGGGTTAAAAATTCATTTTGAATAACTGATTGCATTATCTAGGGTTCCATAGGCTTGTGCCTATCCCAGCAGTTATTGGTTGAAAGCCACAAAAAACATGGCAAAGAAAAAAAACATTTATTTGAGAATTAAATTTAAATCTGATGGAAAGTGAATAGGGAGATAAATGTATTTTACCCAAAGATGAGATTTGAAAAGCTGATGGAGAGACCAAGTTAAACATTTTAATGGCGGTTATTACGGCAAAAGGCGTAAGGTGGCTTAGTGGTTAGCAGGTTCTCCTCTCAGCTCTAGGGATTCCTGGTTCAAATCCCCATCTGGGTGGAGTTTCTATGTTCTCCCCGTGTCCGCGTGGGTTTCCTCCGGGTTCTCCGGTTTCCTCCCACAGTCCAAAAACATGGATCAAGTTAATTGAATTCTCCAAATTGCCCCATATAGAGTGTGTCTGTGTGAGTGAGTGTGTGCCCAGCGATGGATTGCCCCCCTGTCAAGGGTCTATCTGCCCAGCGCCCGAGACGTTCTCCCCTGGATGGGCATGGGGAACCCCACTGCGACCCTAATAGAGGATAAAGCAGAAGATAATGAATGAATGAATGAATGAATTTACAGCAGTCCGCCCTATTTAAGCTGTTGTTCTGGTAAAAATAAATCTGATTTCTACATTTTATCTTTAATCGGTTCATTGCAATTTTTTTGTATTGAAACGCGTTTACCAAACAGTAGGTGGCGGCAGTGCACTGAATTGGAATCCATATCGACAATAGAGAAAAAGAAGAAGAAATATAAACAACAATAACAGCAGCGCCGCCTCGTGTGTTTAGAGTTCAAAGAGATTTATTGATAATAATAATAATAATAATAATAATAATAATAATAATAATAATAATAATAATAATAATCATCATCATCAGATCAGGACCCGCTCATTACTGAAGGTGAGAGGCTTTATTAAAGGTTTATACTATGTGTGGATCATCAGGATGTAAATGCAATGCACTTTCATTCATTCATTATCTCCTGCTTTATCCTCTATTAGGGTCGCGGTGGGGTTCCCCATGCCCATCGAGGGGAGAACGTTTCAGGCGCTGGGCAGATAGACCCAGGACAGGGCACCAATCCATCACTGGACACACACTCACTCACACAGACACACTCTATATGGGGCAATTTGGAGAATTCAATGAACTTGATCCATGTTTTTGGACTGTGGGAGGAAAGCGGAGAACCCGGAGGAAACCCACGCAGACACGGGGAGAACATGGAAACGCCACCCAGATGGGGATTCGAACCGGGAATCCCTAGTGCTGAGAGGAGAACATGCTAAACCACTAAGCCACCGTGCCGCCGCAATGCACTTTATTCAGCAAAACAACAAAAAACATTTAGTTTATTAAATAGTTGACAGAGATTCCGACTGGTGCACCTGATCGGACCTCATTGGTGCTGAGTTATTATCAATATAATAACGTAGAACGTTTTGGGCGCTGAGCAGATACACCCAGGGCAGGGCGCCAATCCATCACCTGGCACACTTACAGATACACACTCTATGGGGCAATTTGGAGCACTCATTCATTCATTTATCCATTATCTTCCGCTTTATTCTATGTTATTCAAGGATTTTTATTGTCACATCACCTAGCACTGGGGTACTGGTGAGTGAAAAACTTATTTACAATATAAGAAAGAAATTAGGGTTGCGGTGGGGTTCCTCATGCCCATCCAGGAGAGAACGTTTTGGGCGCTGGGCAGATAGACCCAGATCAGGGCACCAATCTATCACTGGACACACACTCACTCACTCAAACACACTCTATATGGGGCAATTTGGAGAACTCAATTGACTTGATCCATGTTTTTAGACTGTGGGAGGAAACCGGAGAACCCGGAGGAAACCTACGCGGACACGGGGAGGACATGGAAACTTCACCCAGATGGGGATTCGAA
>JAFMOD010000451.1:27577-45065 GCA_019802435.1 Corydoras maculifer
AGGCTTTACTGTCCCACCATATGGAAATTCACTATTAAAGATAGATGCATCAAATATAGGATTTATATATATATATATATATATATATATATATATATATATATATATATATATATATATATATATAAATCCGTTCGCCTCTCAGCGCTAGGGATTCCCGGTTCGAATCCCCATCTGGGTGGAGTTTCCATGTTCTCCCCGTGTCTGCGTGGGTTTCCTCCGGGTTCTCCGGTTTCCTCCCACAGTCCAAAAACATGGATCAACTCTATTGAATTCTTCAAATTGCCCCATATAGAGTGTGTCTGTGTGAGTGAGTGTGTGCCCAGTGATAGATTGGCCCCCTGTCCTGGGTCTATCTGCCCAGCGCCCGAAACGTTCTCCCCTGGATGGGCATGAGGACCCCCCCCCCCCCACACCCGCGACCCTAATGGAGGATAAAGCAGTAGATAATGTGTGTGTATATATATATATATATATATATATATATATATATATATATATATATATATATATATATAATGATAAGATGAGACTTTATTAAATACATTGTACACAAGTAACTAGTAGCATGGAAATAGAGAAAACATACAAGAAGACGGTATAGAGCGGTATATTTATAAGAAAATATATGAATTTGAAAAATTTAAAAATGCAGATAGGGCGCGGCGTGGTGGCTTAGTGGTAAGCGTCTTCTCCTCTCAGCGCTGGGGATACAGGTTCGAAAGTAAACCCAGGCTCGCTGTTTATATTATTCTGTATTTAATACGAATGTGAAGCGCTCAGAGGAGTGTGTTATTGTTAATGATGTCACGGCTGAAGAACCAGATTAAGTCTTAAAGACACAGCCAGCACTGGGTTCTAGTTTATTTACTTTGGGTTAAGTATTAATGACTCTGAGGTGTCATATTAAAGCAGTAAGCCACGAGAGGGCGCCACTTAAAAAAATGAAAAAACGCCACAAATCGGTCAGATTGTGGAGACATCCTCTGTGTTCAGCTCTCTTCAGACCACCCCGCAGATTTTCAGTCGGCTTTAGATCTGAGCTCTGACCCGGCCGTTCCAAAACTTTAATCATCTTCTGATGAAGCCAACCACGGTTTGTACCAACCACGCCTGGTATTTATAATTGTTCAGACATCACTCCCCCTTGACTAAGGACCCGGTACCAGCAAGATATCCAATTCTGTGACTCCGCCCATCCTCAACTCCCGATCCCACCCCCCTGCCACAGATTTAATTGCACTGATGAACAGTTTCTTGATTACATTAGAATCTCTTTGGTTTTCCGCTCTACCAGGGCATTAAGTTGGAGATTGTCCCATCAGCTGAGGAGTCCTTTCATTCGACGGAGGCACTCGCCGAGTCGGACCAACAGAGCACCAAAGTCATGAGCGAGACCATAAAAAAGGAGGATCCTGATTATATAGGTAAGACTTTATCACTGTGAGAGTGCCGTGATTACACCTACAATTACATACATGGTCTTATTTTAGGGATCTTCAGCTTGATTTAGGACGCGTCAGTTTGCTATGGTAACAGAAAAGTGATTTAAGTGATGAATAAAGTGGATTTATATTGATTTAAATTGAAATAAGTGCCCCAGTTTTCATCGATTTCAAATTGCCAACAAAAACGGATCCACTGTACGTTAAAAAAATGTAAAGTAATTAACACTCAACAATTTTGTGCTTCTCTTTTCCATCCACCCATTATCTTCCACTTTATCATCTATTAGGGTCGGGAAGGGGGTGGGGGGGGGGTTCCTCATGCCCATCCAGTGGAGAACGTTTCGGGCGCTGGCAGATACACCCAGGACAGGGCGCCAATCCATCGCTGGGCACACACTCACTCACACAGACACACTCTATATGGGGCAATTTGGAGAACTCAATTGACTTGATCCATGTTTTTGGACTGTGGGAGGAAACCGGAGAACCCGGAGAAAACCCACGCAGACATGGGGAGGACATGGAAACTCCACCCAGATGGGGATTCAAACCGGGAATCCCTAGCGCTGATAGGAGAACATGCTAAACCACTAAGCCACCGTGCCGCCCTACTCGTCTTTTTTCTTGAAAAAAGAAAAGACAGAGGTCAAGCGTCATTCTCGTTGACATGGCAACCATTATTGCTTTACCGCTCACTTCCATCCATCCATTATCGTCCGCTTTATCCTCTATTAGGGTCGCGGGGGGGGGGGGTTTCCTCATGCCCATCCAGTGGAGAACATTACGGGCGCTAGCAGATACACCCAGGACAGGGGGGCAATCTATCACTGGGCACACACTCACTCACACACACACACTCTATATGGGGCAATTTGGAGAACTCAATTGAGCTGATCCATGTTTTTGGACTGTGGGAGGAAACCGGAGAACCCGGAGAAAACCCACGCAGACATGGGGAGGACATGGAAACTCCACCCAGATGGGGATTCGAACCGGGAATCCCCAGCGCTGAGAGGAGAACATGCTAAACCACTAAGCCACCGTGCCGCCCGGCTCACTCAATAGCTAAAAAAATGATCTGTAACGAAAATAGTTTTTTTTTCTACACAGAAATCATTCCCATTGTGTTCTCGCCGGATGCCGCGCCTCCCGACGACGCGGCCAAGCGGAAAACGCACAACTGTTTGAACTGCGGGAAGAGTTTCTCCACAGAATCGCTGCTCCTTCAGCATCAGCGCGTCCACACGGGGGAGAGGCCCTTCTCCTGCGCGCAGTGTGGGAAGAGTTTCGCCGCGCAGAGCAACCTCCAGCGCCACCAGCGCATTCACACCGGAGAGAAGCCGTACACGTGCTCGCAGTGCGGCAAGAGCTTCGCCGTGCAGAGCGTCCTAATTCGCCACCGGCGCATTCACACCGGCGAGAAGCCCTTCTCCTGCGCGCAGTGCGGGAAGGGCTTCACCGCGCAGTGCGATCTCCAGCGCCACCAGCGCGTCCACACGGGGGAGAAGCCCTTCTCCTGCGCGCAGTGTGGCAAGACCTTCACCGCGCAGAGCAACCTCCAGCGCCACCAGCGCGTCCACACTGGAGAAAAGCCCTACTCCTGCCCGCAGTGCGGGAAGAGCTTCACCAAACAGGGTCACCTCAAAGAGCACCAGCGCATTCACACGGGAGAGAAGCCGTACTGCTGCGGGCAGTGCGGAAAGAGCTTCGCCAAGCACTGCACGCTGCGACGCCACCGCCGCGTCCACGAGGGCGGCAAGCCCTTTTCCTGCACGCTGTGCGGGAAGAGTTTCACTCTGCAGAGCACCGTCCAACGGCACCAGCGCATCCACCGGGGAGAGAAACCGTACGCCTGCGCGCTGTGCGGCAAGCGCTTCTCCCAGAGCGGCAACCTCAAACAGCATCAGCGCGTTCACACCAAGGAGAAATTGTTCACGCGCTCGCTGTTCGAGGCAATCGAGCGAGAGGTGCTGCCTAACAAGATCATCTCCATAACCACCGCCGTCCTCGCGCAGGACAAGAGCCAGATTCCCGTTAGCACTGTGGACGAAGCTTAAGCATTAAGGACGCGGGCTATTTACTACGGATTAAGTTAATCTCAGCAATAAGCCACGAGAGGGCGCCATCACTGTAAATAAATCACATAAAGAGGTGTTAATAATAATAATAATAATAATGTATTTTGGGCGGCACGGTGGCTTAGTGGTTTAGCACGTTCTCCTCTCAGCACTAGGGATTCCCGGTTTCCATGTTCTCCCCGTGTCCGCGTGGGTTTTCTCCGGGTTTTGTCCTCCCACAGTCCAAAAACATGGATCAAGTCAATTGAGTTCTCCAAATTGCCCCATATAGAGTGTGTCTGTGTGAGTGAGTCTGTGCGCAGCGATGGATCAGTGCCCCTCTGTCCTGGGTGTCCTGGATTGGTGCCCCCCCCCCGCGACCCTAATAGAGGATAAAGCGGAAGATAATGGATGGATGAATTAATAATAATGCATTTTGGGCGGCACGGTGGCTTCAGTTCAAGTTCAAGTTATTTATTTCTATAGCGCTTTTTACAACAGTACATCGTCACAAAGCAGCTTTACAGAATGAAAAGCCTTTAAACCCCCAAAGAGCAAACCGAAGCGACAGTGGCAAGAAAAAACTCCCTTTTATGTTGTTATTCAAGGAAGAAACCTTGGGAGGACCAAGACTCAGTGGGGGACTCATCCTCCTTGAGCAGCCAGGCAGCAACAACAATGTAGGACAGCGAGAGACATTTAACAAATGTAAAAACTAAAAACTAAATTTAACAAATGGAAAAACTAAAAACTAAATTTAACAAATGGAAAAACTAAAAACTAGAAAACTATATGTGAGTCCATTAAGGAGGCGTCCTGCAGGACTGCCAGTCCAACCGCTTAGTGGTTAGCATGTTCTCCTCTCAGCACTAGGGATTCCCGGTTCGAATCCCCATCTGGGTGGAGTTTCCATGTTCTCCCCGTGTCCGCGTGGGTTTCCTCTGGGTTTTCCAGTTTCCTCCCACAGTCCAAAAACATGGATCAAGTCAATTGAGTTCTCCAAATTGCCCCATATAGAGTGTGTATGTGAGTGAGTGTGTGTCCAGCGATAGATTGGTGTCCTGTCCTGGGTCTATCTGCCCAGCGCCCGAAACGTTCTCCCCTGGATGGGCATGGGGAACCCCCCCACCATCCTAATAGAGGATAAAGCAGGAGATAATGAATATATGAATGAATAATGCATTTTATTTATAAATGGCACCTTTCAGGAAACTCAAAGACACCTCACAAAAGTTAAAAGGGGATAAAATCAAATAAAATCAGACAAACAGATTTAAATACAATCATTCACTATCGCATAAAATAATGAACCGAAAAATGTGCAGTGAAAATGAGGAAACCGCAGTTGTAAAGAGGTGGGTTTAGAGCCGGGATTTAAAGCTTGGTGGACAGTCAATATTGCGAATTTAGAGCAGAGTGGCTACATGCTCTTGCCCCCATAGTGGACAGGCGGACTGGAGGGACAGTGAGCTGACCGGCTGAAGAGGATCGGAGGGTACGAGCAGGACTGTATGGTGTAATTAAGGTGTTGTTAGGTCCTGACGTGTAGTGTATTTGCACCTCTTTACTGTGATTAATTCACAATAATACACAACCTCGAGTGTCTGATTGCTTTAAAAAAACACACACATTAAAAAAAATAAAACAAGGTTTGGTTCAGAAATGCCGTTTATTAAAAGCAGAATTAATAATCTGGTCGTCCACAGCGTCATTTAGTCCGGTTTTTAAAGCGAAAGCTGATCGCTAAGTAACAGGATTCCAGTTTCTCTAAATGATCTGAGAAATTACAGAAGTTTTTTTTTTATTATTAAAAAAAATTCGGGAAATAATATATTGTATATTCATACGAATGTTAAGCCCTCGGTATTAAGTGTATTTGTCAAAGATGGCTCAGCCAATCAGATTTAAGGAGCTGAATTTCCGGTTTTATATATAGTTTCGAAAACAATTCCAGGGGAAATGGTAGCAGAATAAAGCGTTATAATCCTGATTTCGCACTGAGATTGGTTTTTATTTAAGCAATTATTAATAAAGTTTATTTATTCTTAATCATCTCATTAGATTTGCCTGCCTCATTAAAACCTGCCTCATCACATTCATTAACCTGCACTCCACTCCCAATCAATTACTGACATCTAGTGGCCAAATGACAGAACGCAGATAAAATAAATCAATTTTCAAAAATAATCCAAAAAATGTATATCGCGCATTGATACAGATGTGAAGCATTAATTGGTGTGCACTATTACTGATGTCACGGCTGGACAAACGGCCCAGCCAATAAGATTCAAGGAGCATAATAACCCATTTCTCAGCAATAATCAGTATGTGATAAGCATTATGTTATAATAAATAATAAACCGATGCAGAGTTGTCGTCTTTTTTTGTTTCCATCCTCGGCTTCCTTTTGCTGATAGAACTCTCGTCTTCTCCGCACGTGTGTGTGTGTGTGTGTGTGTGTGTGTGTGTGTGTGTTTCCTATACAACAGTACTACTCAAATAGTGGGGCATAATCATAAACGCCTCATATTCGGCCTTGTGGTTTATAATATAGGTTATATAAATAAAGGTTTGTTGTGTTGCCACAGAGCGACGCGGTGGTTTGGTGATTTAGCATGTTCTCCTCTCAGCGCTAGGGATTCCCGGTTCGAATCCCAATCTGGATGCATGTTCTCCCCGTGTCCGGTTTCCTCCCACAGTCCAAACACATGGATCAAGGTCAATTGAGTTCTCCAAATTGCCCCATATAGAGTGTGTCTGTGTGAGTGAGTGTGTGTTCAGTGATAGATTGCTCCCCTGTCTTGGGTGTATCTGCCCAGCGCCTGAAACGTTCTCCCCTGGATGGGCATGGGGAACCCCCCCCCCCCCACCGCGACCCTAATAGAGGATAAAGAAAGATAATGGATGAATGTGATGCCACAACTCTTTATGGTTTTCCCACACACATCACACACACATGTTCTCCCCATGTCCATGTGGGTTTCCTCCCACTGTCCAACAACATAGGTTCAAGGTAAAGTGAATTCTTTAAATTGCCCCATACAGAGTGTGTTCAGCAATAGATCGGCGTCTTCTTCTGGGTGTATCTGCACAGCGCTCAAACGTTCTTCCCTGGATCAGTATAAAGACCCCCCCCTCATACCCCCAGTAAAGGATTATTAGATAATTAATAACCAGTTGAGGTGGTTCGGGCATCTGGTCAGGATGCCTCCTGGGTGCCTTTCTAGGGAGATGTTTCAGGCAAGTCCAGCTGGGAGGAGACCCCCAGGAAAGACACAGGACAGGCTGAAGGGATTACATCTCTCGGCTGGGCTGGGAATGCCTAAGAGTTTCCCCGGTCGAGCTGGTGGAGGTGGCTGGGACGAGGGAGGTCTGGGTCTCCCTACTTCGGTTGCTTCCCGAACCCCGGACAAGCGGAAGATAATGGATGGATGGATGCATGGAGATAATTAATGGATGGATGGACGGATGGATGGTCAGTTATAAGGAACTCGACAATGTTTTAAAAGCAACATCTCCACGGACTGGCTCTAATCCTAACAGCGGCACCGTGCTTCCAGTCCAACAGATGGCGGTAAAGAGCAGTGAACCTCAAATGACGGACGAGGGAGCTCGCGTTGTTTATGATCTGTGCTTTAAACAGTTCAACGTTCAAGGTAAAAATTTTACACAACAGAATAAAGCAAACGTTTATTAAACTCTGGGTTTGGCAGATTGTAGGACGTGTGAGAGAAAACGGCGGTGAATACGGCTGTAACCTACAGCAGAGGGTTTAATACTGAACTTGGTGATAACAGTAAACCGGTCACGTTTGAAAATGGGAAAAATCCGACCTGCGACCGAGAAAAGTTCAATAAAAGGTTAATAAAGTTTAAAATCAGCGGGACAACCATCCATTCTCTATTTAAAATGCGACGTTTTTGGTGTGTGGGAGGAATCCCACGCGGACACAGGAAGAACATGCAAACTACACCCAGATTGGGATTCGAACCTGGATCCCCAGGACTGAGAGGAGAACATGCTAACCACTGAGCAACACTAAATGTTTATATATCTGTATATCTGACTGATGTATATGACTTTATATTTCTGTATATGTGAATATACACCTCGTTATTCCATCCATCCACCATCTTCCACTTTATCCTCTCATAGGGTCGGGCGCTGTGCAGATACACCCAGGACAGAGGGGCAATCTATCACTGGGCACACACACACACACTCTATATGGGCCAATTTGGAACTCAATTGACTTGATCCATGTTTTTGGACTGTGGGAGGAAACCGGTGAACCCGGAGGAATCCTACGTGGACATGGGGAGAACATGGAAACTCCATCCAAATGGGGATTCGAACCGGGAATCCCCATCACTGAGAGGAGAACATGCCAAACACTAAGCCACCATGCCGCCCTCACCTCATTATCCACTTTATGTAAATAATATTATACACCTCTCTTCTGATTGGACGCGCCGGTGTCGTTACACAACTTTGTCACAATGCGGTGAAGTGAACTTATTGTTTTTGTTCCGACGAGGTTCTCCGCCGGCGTGATGATGAAAACAGAAAACAGAGAACGCTCCGTCAGTGAACTCCATCGGAATCCCAATGCCACTCATCCAGAGGTAAAGAATAAGTCTTTAGGTTTAGAACAGTTCTAGGCTTTATCCTCTATTAGGGTCGCAGGGGGGGGGGTCCCCATGCCCATCCAGGGGAGAACGTCTTGGGTGCTGGGCAGATACACCCAGGACTGGGCACACACTCACTTACTCCAACAGACACACTCTTTATGGGGCAATTTGGAGAATTCGATTGACCTTGAGCGGCACAATGGCTTAGTGGTTTAGCATGTTCGCCTTTCAGCGCTACGGATTTCCGGGTCTAATCCCCATCTGGGTGGAGTTTGCATGTTCTCCCCATGTCCACATGGGTTTCCTCCGGGTTCTCCGGTTTCCTCCCACAGTCCAAAAACATGGATCAAGTCAATTGAGTTCTCCAAATTGCCCCATATAGAGTGTGTTTGTGTGTGTGTGTGAGTGATTGTGTGACCAGTGATGGATTGGCGCCCTGTCCTGGGTGTATCTGCCCAGCGCCCGAAACGTTCTCCCCTGGATGGGCACGGGGGAACCCCCCCCGCGACCCTAATAGAGGATAAAGCGGGAGATAATGAATGAATGAACGATTGACCTTGATTCATGTTTTTGGACTGTGGGAGGAAACTGGAGAACCCGGAGGAAACCCACGCGGACACGGGGAGAACATGCAAACTCCACACATATCGGGATTTGAACCGGGAATCCTTAGTGCTGAGAGGAGAACATGCCAAACACTAAGCCACCATGCCGCCAACGAGGCTTCATTAAATTTAAAATGTATTTTTAAAATGTAGGCAGATGGGCGGGGCCAAGTCATTAAGGTGCTATCTTACACCCAGCCAATTGAGTATTGAATCGCCTTCGTTCCCAAATTTGATTTCAGTGTTCAGTGGCGTTGGACACACATGATGATTCACCGCCCAACCAGATAGCAACCCACGTACGACTGTCAACATCTGGAGAGTTTGCTTTCAGTCGGTGGGGCACCTGTGAGACATGATACTGAACACGCCTTATTGGAGACAGCCACGCCCATCTGGGAAAACATTCACACACAGCGTTGCTATTTACACCACGCAGGCAGGACTATAGACTGTTGGAGGGGTGTGAGGTGGTACTGAGCGTCTTCTGTTCTTGTTGTTTGGTAGCTGTGTGAAGATATCAAGACGGAGGTTCCGCCATCAGCTAAAGGAACGTTGGTGGAGCCGGCGACCCATGAGGACCAACATGATGAAAGACTCCAGATAAAGATAATAAAAAAGGAAGAACCTGAAGAAACAGGTGTGTTTGGTATCCACGTTTATAGGTTTTAATTTCTAGACTTTTGAATATTAGTATTATATTAGTCCCACGTCCCATTACCGAATATATATATAAAATTTAAAGTGACTTAGTAAAAAGCAGGAGTGTGGGAGTTTTTAACTGTTCTTTTTGTTTAGTAGCCTGGTGGCTTGCGGGTAAAAACGGTTTATAAGCCGGGTTGTTTTGGCCGGGAAGCTTCGGTACCGTCTGCCTGATGGCAGTGAGGTGGACAGTCCATGTGCTGGATGACTGAAGTCCAGCTGGATTCTATGAATCTTCCTTGTGCCCCGGGTCTGGTAGATGTCTCCAAGAGCAGGGAGTTTATTCCCGATTATGGACTCGGCTGTCCTCACCACCCTCTTCAGGGCCTTGTGGTCACAGGTGGAGCGGCGACCGTACCAGGTGGTGATGCTGCCTGTGAGGATGCTCTCAATGGTGCACCTGTAGGAGTTAATTAACATGAGTTATACTAGTTAACGCCCACAGACGGCTAGACTGGAGAAGCTGAATTGCCCGGGCGATGCTGTCTTCATAGACTGACCGTAGCTTGGAGAGGTTACGAATTGCTAAAGCGGTAATGTTTTCGTTACTCCAAAATTCCCTCCGTCTCTCTTTCCCGAACAGAAGCGTCACCCAGTGTCCTGTCCTCGCAGGGAGCCCCCCACAAAGACACGGGCAAGCGGAAAATTCACAACTGCCTGAACTGTGGCAAAAGTTTTCCCGCCAACAGTCACCTTCAGCGGCATCAGCGGATTCACACCAACGAGAAGCCGTATTCCTGCTCGCACTGCGGCAAGAGTTTCACCGTCAAGAGTAACTTCGAGGAACACCAGCGCATCCACACGGGCGAGAAGCCGTACTCCTGCACGCGCTGCGGCAAGAGTTTCACCGCACACAGCACCCTCCTCCGGCACCAGCGCATTCACACGGGCGAGAAACCCTACTGCTGCTCGCAGTGCGGCATGAGTTTTACTCAGGGGAGCCATCTGCAGTTACACCAGCGCATCCACACGGGGGAGAAGCCGTACTCCTGCGCGCAGTGTGGGAAGAGTTTTCGCGTGAAGGGAAGTCTAATGACGCATCAGCGCATTCACACGGGACTCAAGCCGTATTTGTGCAACGAGTGTGGAAAGAGTTTTAGCAAAAAATACAGTTTTATTATTCACCAGTGTGTTTACGCCAGAGTCAAGCCCTAACACTGCTCCCTGTTTCCCGCTCGACCACACTGACCAGCACCGCCGCGACCCTCTCAACAAGCCGCCTATCAGATCTTTTGGGGTTTTTTTAATGGAATGGATTTAAAAGATTGAAATTCGTACAAAAAGCATCTTTGAGTTTTACGAAGCAAACTGCAGTACCCATCTCAAACAGTAGGAGTATCAAACATTCATTCATTCATTATCTCCCGCTTATCCTCTATTAGGGTCGCGGTGGGGTTCCCCATGCCCATCCAGGGGAGAACGTCTCGGGCGCTGGGCAGATAGACCCAGGACAGGGGGGCAATCCATCGCTGGGCACACACTCACTCACACAGACACACTCTATATGGGGCAATTTTGAGAATTCAATTAACTTGATCCATGTTTTTGGACTGTGGGAGGAAACCCACGCAGACACGGGGAGAACATGGAAACTCCATCCAGATGGGGACTCGAACCGGGAATCCCTAGTGCTGAGAGGCGAACGTGCTATGTCAGGAATCCTGTTTATTTATATACTATGTATAGCGTGTAGGAAGTGACTAATATAATAAATGTTATTTTTTTAACGCAGTGTACTGTGGAACTCTGACATCACAGAAATAAGAAAACTTTTGGAGGATACCAACTCAACAAACCTGGACTTCTCAATCATTATCTTCTGCTTTATCCTCTATTGGGGGCGGGGGGGGGTTCCGCATGCCCATCCAGGGGAGAACGTTTCGGGCGCTGGGCAGATACACCCAGGACCGGGCAATCTATCACTGGGCTCACACACACACACTCTATATGGGGCAATTTGGAGAACTCCATTGACTTGATCCATGTTTTTGGACTGTGGGAGGAAACCCACACGGACACGGGGAGAACATGGAAACTCCACCCAGTTGGGGATTCGAACTGGGAATCCCTAGCACTGAGTGGAGAACATGCCAACCACTAAGCCACCGTGCCGCCCGGCTAATAATCAGAGCCTAGTAATTAGAATCATGATTGTATAGCGCATGCGCAACGTCTGCAGAGTCAATGTGTAGGCGCGTCACTGTCTCCATAGAGACGCGGTGAGCGTCTGTTCTGGAACGTTCCATTCCTGCCGCAGGAGGCGGAGCAGTCGCGCACACCGCGAGCCTTCAGTTCAAGGTGAATTTTGGGACCGAAGTGACATTTTCATTTTAGTTAAAACGTTTAATTCACTCGAAAATGTAAAAATAGTTTGTGGGTTTAATCGGAAGCTTGAAACCCCGCCAGCCGCCGTGAAGAATTCATTATTACAGAAGACGCCGCCGTGCTGTCAGTGGAACGTCCCGGACACGGACGCGAATATCCACTGTGGCCGCTAGAGGGCGTCGGGTTCCGCGTTTTTTTTTCGTATTCTGAAGCTCATTTACATTATTTGGTCCTTTACAGATTATTTTATTCATTCATTCATTCATTATCTCCAGCTTTATCCTCTATTAGGGTCGCGGTGGGGTTCCTCATGCCCATCCAGGGGAGAACGTCTCGGGCGCTGGGCAGATACACCCAGGACAGGGCGCCAATCCATCGCTGGGCACACACTCACTCACACAGACACACTCTATATGGGGCAATTTTTGAGAATTCAATTAACTTGATCCATGTTTTTGGACTGTGGGAGGAATCCGGAGAACCCGGGGGAAACCCACGTGGACACGGGGAGAACATGGAAACTCCACCCAGATGGGGATTCGAACCGGGAATCCCTAGCGCTGAGAGGCGAACGTGCTAACCACTAAGCCACCTTTAGATTATTTTATTTTAGCAATTTATTTGGTGTGTAGGCGTTCAGAGTTCACGGTTGGCCCCACAGCGCCCCCTGGAACAACGAGAGTTAAGGTGTCTTGCTCAACGTCTCGACCATTTTCTAGAACATTTTATTTCTCAGATTTGCTGAAATGCAGAGCAGGTTCAGTTACCCGTACATCACGCCAACATGATGATCCAGTTTATATAATGGCTTATATAATCTAGGGTTGCACCTGTACCCCCTTTAATTATTACATTTGGTCATTAAGCAGATGATTTTATTTTAGCAACTTAATTAGGGTCAGAACTCATAGATGGCCATTCTGCACCCTGGAGCGATGAGGGTTAAGCGTCTTGCTCAGGGACTCACATTGGTAACTTTAGTAGATCTGAGATTTGAACCCTCAACCTTCTGATTGATAGCTCAACACCCTAACCAATGAGCTACCACAAATCACAGATACATTGGAGTATATTGTGGCAGGGTGTGGATCTGGTGCCGCTGTCGCTATTAATAGACGCATATTAAACCACTTGGTTGTTTTGGCTATTGTGGCTGAGCTCTGGAGATCCACCGTTTTTTGGTTTGGTTTTTTTTGTCACACTCAAGGCCCGTTGTGTTTGAGAACATAGGGTGTGCATAAGGCTCCCCCTAGTGCCTTGTTTTATTCAATTTACTTTATTTCCACTCTCTGAGGTAAACCTCTGTACACACGTGTGGTTAGGAATAGTCATGTGTCACCTGAGGTATCGGTTGATGCTGTGTGGTATGTCAACTAAAAGTCACTGCACCTCCACCCTGTGTAATTCTGCTCTTTCTTTCTGACCTCCATCAGACGTTGAGCAAGATGGTGGCAAGGCTGAACGTCCACGACCTCCAGGAGCTGGACTTTTACAAGTCCGAGATGGCCAAACTCAAGAAACTAAAATTTTATTTTAACAAGAAACTGCCTGTACCGAAAATGGTGAGGCTTCTGGTTCGGGTTCAGTTTATTCATTTATTTATTAACTTCTGCTTAATCCTCTACTAGGGGCACAAG
This sequence comes from Corydoras maculifer, assembly GCA_019802435.1. Taxonomy (NCBI): domain Eukaryota; kingdom Metazoa; phylum Chordata; class Actinopteri; order Siluriformes; family Callichthyidae; genus Corydoras; species Corydoras maculifer. The sequence continues at coordinate 40,983 of JAFMOD010000451.1, forward strand.
GAAGTTGTCCATGCGAGAACATTTTGGATGCTGGGCAGATACACCCTTGACAGGACGTCAATCTGTTGCTAGGCACATGCTCAATCACACAGACACACCATATGGGGCAATTTGGAGCATTTGTTTTTTCTTGAATCCATGTTTTTGAACTGTGGGAGGAAACCAGAGAACCTGGAGTAAACCCACATGGACACAGAACGGGATTCAAACCTGGATCCACAGTCCTGAGAGGCGAACATTCTAACCATTAAGCCACCGTGCCGCCCTGTTTAGTTTAAATGTGTTTAGACGTGAGATTAAGCTCCTCCTCCTCTCGCTCTCTCGTTTCTTGCAGGTGAAACCACAAAATGTGGAGTATCAGGATAAAATCACATGGAAGAAAAAGGGAAAAGAGGCGCAGACGGACTTCAAACAAGCGTTCGACCCGTTGACTGGGGAACTGGACGAAAAGACAGCAAAGGTTCAGGATCTGGTAAGATTCAGGAGGGTCTTAAATTGGGTCTGATTGGCTGAGCCATTGGTCCCGATGTGACGTCATTGACAATAAGACACACCTCTGAGCGTTTCACATTCGTATCAATACGTGATGTACATTATTTTCTCAATGTATTTCATAAACTTGGCCACTAGACAGCAGTAGTTTGAGATTGTTTGAGAACCGGAATCCTGTTACTCTGCGATTATTGTTCACTTTAAAAAACAGACTAGATTAAGTCACGGTGTTTTTTTTTAACTATTATTATATTATAGTGCGTTTGTAAGTATTTTATAAAAAGCAATAAGGCAGAAGATTAAATTAAGATTGTTTATTAACAACAATGGCACCCTCTTGTGCCTTATTGCTTAATTATTCATTCATCCTTCATTCATTATCTTCCGCTTTATCCTATATTAGGGTCGTGGGGGGGTTCCCCATGCCCATCCAGGGGAGTACATTTCGGGCGCTGTGCAGATACACCCAGGACAGGGGGGCAATCTATCACTGGGCACACACTCACTCACACACACACACTCTATATGGGGCAATTTGGAGAACTCAATTGACTTGATCCATGTTTATGGACTGTGGAAGGAAACCGGAGAACCCGGAGGAAACCCACGCGGACACGGGGAAGGTCAATCTTATATTTGCTTCTATTTTACCATTTAACAAGAGATATAATAGCCTTTGGTTTCAGTCTTAAAAGATCGACTGGTACATTACCTAAAAATTACAAAGTTTATTTATAAGTAAACAGTGCAAACACTCACTCACACAGACACGCACACAAAAACACTCTATATGGGGCAATTTGGAGAACTCAATTGAATTGTTCCATGTTTTTGGACTGTGGGAGGAAACCGGAGAACCCGGAGGAAACCCACACGGACACGGGGAGAACATGGAAACTCCACCCAGATGAGGATTCGAACCGGGAATCCCTAGTGCTGAGAGGAGAACATGCTAACCCACTAAGCCACCGTGCCGCCTTTTGCTTAATTAATGAAACAGAATTGAGGTTCATTAGGAGGAGATGCAACCTCCTTGTGGTCAGTTCACACATATTTGTTTGTAGAGTAAAATGAACAATGAAGTCCAAACGAAGAAAAGATTAGAGAACCAAGAACTGTGTGGTTATATCAATGAGGAAAAGGCTTTAAAGATGAAGATCACAGATGTGGAGAACGAGATCATGTCCATGATCAAGGAGAACAAAAAGGTGAGTAGTAACACCACCATCTACAGACTCCCCCTGCACCAAGCTCTCCTGGTGAACTGCAGCTCATCTTTCCATTCCTTATTCACCTGGATGTTCTCACTGCACAATCTGGTTCCTTTTCATCTGTTCTTCTCACTAGATGGAGAAACAACTGCTGGAAGAGATCAGAATCAACGCGTGGGAGATCTCCAACATCAAGCTCATACGTCGAGCTCCTGTGGTGGAGCGGGCCAGGAAGGTACGAAGGGGTTTGGACACCGGGATGGAAATGCTGAAGCACCACTGGATACAGCACTGTCTTTAGGTTCTCCTGTGATGTTCATCATAAGACCTGAATCATCATAAGACCTGTAAACTGGGTTTGGGTTCTCACGCTCACGCTCCACCTGATCTCCACATGCAGGTTCACGAACTGGAGCAGCTGACGGAACAGATCAAATCCGACCTCAGGAGGTGTGCAAAGTTGCTCTACGACCCTCTGAAGCTCAAGTGGGAGATTGATGGTCTGCACCAGCGTTACATCCAGCAGATCGAGAAGGTCGGAACGTCCCCGTCACCACGTCCTCATGTCGGTATGAACCTAAGAGCCAACGTTAATTAAACCATCCGTGTGTCTGATGCAGAAAGACGTGCGGGCTCAGTTGGAAGAGCAGTATCGGGGGAAGATGGCGACGCTGAGCAGACGACTGATCATGGAGAAGGACAAGCACCGACTCAAGAAACTTACGCTGATGAAGGTTGGGTTTCCGTTCCAGCGCGTTGGTTTTGCGACAGCACGTTGCTGAGAGAGTCTTGATAGTGAAGGAGGTGTTGATCTGCAGGAGAACCGTGAGCTGTTGGCGACACACAACCAACTGAGGAAGGAGCTGCTGACGGCCCGCTTAGAGATGAAGACCCAGAATCAGGACAGCGCCAAACCCATTTCAAGCCTTAGAGGTATAAAATTAATCTTCTACCGTGGGGGGTAGGGGCAGCTCAGTGGTTAGCATGTTCTCCTCTCAGTCTGTGTGAGTTTCCTCCGGGTTCTCCTGTTTCCTCACACAGTCCAAAAACTTTTTAAAAATTTAAGGTAAATTGATACATTCCTTATCTTCCCGTTAATCCTTTAATCCGCTACCTGGGTTGCGAGAAGGGGGTTCCCCATGCCCATCAAGAGGGAGAACGTTTCAGGCGCCGAGCAGGCGCCAGGACAGGGCACAATCACTCACACAGACACACACTATATGGGGCAATTTAGAGCATTCGAAATACCTTGAATACATGTTTGTGGACTGTGGGAGGAAACATGCGCGGAAACGCAGAGAACATGGAAACTTCACCCAGATCGGGATTTAAACCTGGAGGCCCACCGCTGAGAAGAGAACATGCTAAACCACTAAGCCACCCAGATTCATGGGAAATTCATTCATTCATTATCTCCCGCTTTATCCTCTATTAGGGTCGCGGTGGGGTTCCCCATGCCTATCCAGGGGAGAACGTTTCGGGCGCTGGGCAGATACACCCAGGACAGGGCGCCAGTCTATCGCTGGGCACACACCAACCCAATCAACCTGATCCATGTTTTTGCACTGTGGGAGGAAACTGGAGAACCCGGAGGAAACCCATGCAGACACGGGGAGAACATGCAAACTCCACCCAGTTCGGGATTTGAACCGGGAATCCCCAGCGCTGAGAGGAGAACATGCTAAACCACTAAGCCCTCGTGCTGCCTTCATGGTAAATTGAATACTCTAAATTGCCCCATATGGTATGTGTCTTTGTGAGTGAGTGTGACCAGTGATTGATTGACACCCTGTCCTGGGTATATCAGCCCTGCACCCAAACCTTAAAACGTTTTCCCTGGATGGGCATAACCCCCCCCCAACACCCCCCCCCCCGTGCGAACCTAGTAGAAGATTAAGCAGAAGATAAAGAACGAATGGAAAACACATGCTCATAATAGTGAAATTAACTCTCTCTGTGTGTGTGTGTGTGTGTGTGTGTGTGTGTGTGTGTGTGTGTAAGACGTCACTATTCCAGTTGTACCTGCATCTGTGAAACAGATGCTTAAACCTGAAGAAAAGATGGAGATGCAGCGGGAAATTGAACTTCAGTGTTTAAAAATGAAGATAGAGACGCGTGGAGTCATAACCTCCTCATGAGCCTTCGGTTCTCCACCCGTTCCAGTCTCCACCAACACTGTATTTCAAATTTTGCTTACTGCTCACTGTGGTCGCCGGGGGGAATGGGCGGGGCCTGCAGACGCAGATCAGGCAAATGGTGATGCCCATCTGGGATCGATGTCACTGGTTGTGCTTCGGGCCAATAGAGAGCGAGAGCCACACGGGCTGGGGGAACTGCGATTCGTTAAGAGGAAATTAATTAAAAATAAAGCCTTTTGTTT
>JAFMOD010000451.1:46830-58622 GCA_019802435.1 Corydoras maculifer
TACACCCAGGACAGGGGGGCAATCTATCACTGGGCACACACTCACTCACACAAACACACTATATGGGGCAATTTGGAGGGCAACACAGGCAGGCAGGGAGAGGCAGGTGGACAGAAAGACCAAATAGACGGACATGGGGAGACAGAAAGAGATGGGGGGGACGACGACAGGCAGATAGACACAGGAGAGAGACAGACAGGTGGACACAGGATGAGTAAGACAGGCAGATGGTGCGAGACAGACGGACATGGAGAGAGACGGTAGTAGGATTGCCATGGAGAGATTGACAGGCAGATGGACAATCGGACATGGGGGAGAGATAGGGGGAGGGGGGGACAGACAGGTGGACACAGGATGAGAAAGACGGGCAGATGGACAGTTAGGCAAGGGGGCGAGACAGGTGGACAGACATGGAAGGAGACAGCCGGACATGGTGGAGAAAGACAGGCAGATGGACAATCAGACACAGGGGAGAGACAGATGGACAGGCGGACATGGAGGGACACAGAGAGAGATGGGAAGACAGGTAGATAGACACAGGAGAGAGACAGACAGGTGGACACAGGATGAGAAAGACAGGAGGATGAAGAGTTAGGCACGGGGGCAAGACAGGTGGACAGACATGGAAGCAGACAGCCGGACATAGTTTCCTCCCACAGTCCAAAAACATGGATCAAGTCAATTGAATTCTCCAAATTGCCCCATATAGAGTGTGTTTGTGTGAGTGAGTGAGTGAGTGTCCAGTGATGGATTGCCCCCCCTGTCCTGTGTGTATCTGCCCATGCACAAAAACGTTCTCCCCAAACCCCCCCCCCCGACCCTAATAGAGGATAAAGCGGAATACAATGGATTGAGCATTTTGAATCGATTCCGAATCGCCTGGACTACGAATCGCGATTCATTGAAGAATCGATTCTTTTCAGCACCCTTACTTTCTGATTTGCTTTGCAATCTGATGGCAAATTAATAATGAATAACAGACCAAAGTCCAGCAGGTGGCAGCACTGTAAACGTGATCAACCTGAGCTCAGTGACCGACGTGCTTTGGTATGTTCTCAGCAGTAAGCGTACGGAGACTCTTGCTGAATGGACTCCGACGTCCTGAAGATCGAGGAAATCGTGATGGCGGACGGAGAGAGCGACGCTACCGACCTGAGCGGCGGGAGAATGGAGCAGCAGTATGCCGCCATCATCATCCAGGATCCTCCTCCTCCCCCCACCATCCAGTCCTGTAAGAGGCTCCTCTTTAGGTCGCGGGTTATCAGCTTTGTGGAGGCCACGCCCCCTTGATCAGTGTGTCTTTAGTTTGTAAACGTGTCTTTGTTGGTCCGTTGTTGCAGATCAGCACGAGAGTCTGCAGTGCTTCCAGTGTTTCATCACCTTCTGCAACTCCAAAGCCAAGGAGCGGCACATGAAGAAGAGCCATCGCGAGGAATACAAACAGCAGCTGCAGCAGGTTCCCTTCACCTTTAATCAAACACTCCATTAATCTGATTATAGCACACACCTCTAAGTGCCTCACATTCTCATCAACGCGTGATGTACAACACTCATTAATGCCCATCCAGGGGAGAACGTTTCGGGCGCTGGGCAGATACACCCAGGACAGGGGGCAATCTATCACTGGGCACACACTCACTCGCTCACGTCATTCCATCGCTCACGTCCCTCCATCACTCATGTCCCTCCATTGGCTCCCTGTAGCTGCTGCATTCAGTACAAGTCACTGACTCTGACCTACAGAACCATTTCTGGATCTGGCCCCTCCTACCTTCACTCTATCTTTTCTAAATACACTCTTACTCGTTCACTTTGCTCCAGTGATGATCGCCCCCTGGTGGTTCCACCTCACCACTGCAACATGATAGTAAGATCTTCCCAACTCTGTCCGTAAGGCAGAATCACTAAACAGTTTTAAGAAACTACTGAAGATGCATCTCTTTAACAAAATACCTGTTGTAAAAAAAAGGGGGGGGGGCGCAGCATCAAATAACAGTCAGGTTTAATGAATTTACAGTGGGGTTGGTTTTCTGCAGAACTTCTGACTGTAATGTTTTTCATTTGTAAGTCGCTTTAGATAAAAGCGTCGGCTAAACGTAAATGTACTTAAGTAAGTCTGTCGTAGCTACGTAACCTCGGACCCGTCACATCGGCCATGTTACTAAATTTAAAATCACCTACTTTCTACAACATAGGTTAGTTTGTCCGAATGCACAGCAGGCATCATGTAGTATTTAAAATGTCTCTAGTTGATTCACTGCATTGTGCTTACCTGGAGTCATGTGACCATGGCGTCTTGCGTCAGATGCGAGTCGTCCTTGTGTCTGACGACCCTGACGTTAACCTGCTGTGTCTCCGCAGTGCGACACGCTCTTCACCTGCTACGTCTGCGATCGTACGTTCCCGTCGTCCGAGGAGCTGACGCAGCACCAGTCCACCCACAACAAAGAGGACAAGCCCTTCAAATGTGTCCACTGCAGGGAGAGCTTCCGTACCTTCTCTGAGGTGAGCGTGTGCTTCCGCCTGGTGGGAGTTTCCTGGAACGTGCAGCCGGTGTAAGCTTGTCTCTCGTGTCCCCCCCCAGCTGACCACACACAGGAGGCAGGTCTGCCCCGAGCGCCAGTTCACATGTCGAGAGTGCAACCAGACCTTCCGCAGTCCGGCGCTCCTGCGAAGTCACCGCGTGGCGCAGCATCCGACGCGCGAGGGCGAGGACCCCGACCAGGTCGGCAAGACCCACCGCTGCGCCAAATGTGGCCAGGGCTTCGAGGAGGAGGGCGAGCTGCTGCAGCACCAGGAGAACCACGCCGGCGACCAGAACTGCAACGGCGCCAGTCCTGTGAAGAAGCGTGGGCGCCCGCCGAAAGCAGAGTCCGCCTGCGCCGAGAGCAAGCCGAAGCGCGTCAAGAGCGACGAGCCCGAGACGGCGCCGGAGAAACCCGACGACGATCCGGCGCCGCAGTCCGAACCGGAGTCCAAGACCAGAACCGGCGCCAAGAGGGGCCGTCCCCCGAAACAGGAGGAGGACAAGCTTGAGGCGGCGGCGCCGGGCCAGGTCNTGTGAAGAAGCGTGGGCGCCCGCCGAAAGCAGAGTCCGCCTGCGCCGAGAGCAAGCCGAAGCGCGTCAAGAGCGACGAGCCCGAGACGGCGCCGGAGAAACCCGACGACGATCCGGCGCCGCAGTCCGAACCGGAGTCCAAGACCAGAACCGGCGCCAAGAGGGGCCGTCCCCCGAAACAGGAGGAGGACAAGCTTGAGGCGGCGGCGCCGGGCCAGGTCGTCTGCTCGGAGTGCGACCAGGCGTTCCCTTCGCTCGCCCACCTGAGGGCGCACAAGAAGGAGAAGCACACGCAGCGCAAAGCGCACGCCTGCCAGGAGTGTGAGGAGAGCTTCAACCGCGCCGAGCAGCTGGAGGCGCACGTCACCCGCGTCCACACGGCCGGCCGGCACGCCTGCCCCACCTGCGGCAAGAGCTTCAGCCGGGAGAGCAACCTCAAAGCCCACCAGCAGAGCCACGACAAGGAGGAGGAGAAACCAGGTGGGCGGGGCAAGAGATAAGCGCCCCCCCCCCCCCCCCCGGATAACCGGCTGTGGTGGGACTCGGGCGGAGACCTCTCGAAAATCCCTCGCGTGGGCGAAAGGCGCGAGATCAGCTTCGTTAGTCCATTTTACTGTTTCTTTCGTAACGAATGCCGTGTTTTTACTGCTATTAGAAGCTTCTCTTCGAGCGCCGGCTGAGGCTTATTTAATTTTCCACCTCCGATGTTCTAACTTTAGGAACCTGTAACGGGACGTCCTCCCCTGTGTGGTAACATCATGTGGGTGTGTGTGTGACCCCCCCCCCCTCTGCTTCCCCATCGTCATCATGTTGAAATTCACCACTGATTTTAAACCTTCTTTATATCAGACCTGCGTCTCTGTCGCTTTTATTTTCTTGGCCAATCGCACCTCGGCATTCCGATGCAGGTCCACAGTCGACCCCCAGTATTGTCGACCGTCGGTCTTGTAGAATGTAGAAATGTTTGTGTTGTGCAATCTGAACAAATATGCAAATTTATGCTTTTGAACGTTCCGGAAACGTAATGCCAATGACAGGATGGCGCCACCTTAGTGGTGAAGAAATGAAATGACGCTCTTAATCCAATCCAGCATCATGGAATGTCATTTGTGGTTCCACCTCACAATTTATAGGCTTTAATGGATCTGCTGCAACGTTTTGGTGTCAGGTTAGTGCAGCAACCTTCAGGGGTCTAGTGGAGTCTCCACGGGTCAGCGGCATGGAGAACACACGATTATGTAGGTGGTGGTAATGACATGTGGTTGGTCTTAGTGGTGCTGGGGTCCGTTTCAGGGGCCTGACAAGGTTCCTGTGGTTCCTGAGTGGGGCTCCTCCCACTTTCCAAAAACATGCCGGTAGGTGCTTCAAAGATACTATATAGTGCACTACGAATTGTGCACTAGATCTGTAATAGGGAGCGATACTGAACACATCTGTAGTGTACACTACAAGTCTTGGAGACTTAGTGCATTATATATGAAGTCATGAGAAGACTACATGACTAACACTATATAGTGCACAAAAAGTACTATATGTAGTGTAGTGTCCAGAATTGTGCCCTATTACAAATCTAGTGCACTATAGTGAGAACCACACTTCATGACTGACACTATCTAGTACACTAGATTTGTTATAGTGAGCAGTTCTGAACTGTAGTGTGCACTACTAATCTAGGACGTTTACTACACAGTGTGTCGGTCGTGTGGTAGTGTCTGACCACAATGCACCCCCCCCCCCACCGGCTTCACCGAGTCCCCGCGTATAAACACAGGTGTAACGGCGAATTCTGTGACCCTAGAGGGCGCTGTCGCCAATTTCGACCCAAATTCACGTGCACGCACGAATTCATTACGTTTTTCCCAAAACTCAGTGTAACACGTTTTGAACTTTGATTCTTAAAAAAATTAATAAAATCTTCTGAGACTGAATGGAGCATTAAGTTAACGTGAAGTTCATATCTGTTTTTTTGTTTATATAGATATAGTTAGGATGTCAAGTTTAAACTTTCATTGAACATACAGTTGTATTAGACGACATAAATATTATATATGGACATTTACATAACTAATTATACTAATGAGTTTACAGTTTTCATAAAGAATTAACATGGGAAAAATTTATTTATATATTTAATTTATATATAAAAATGTATATATATATATATATATGGTCAATCAATCCGGGTGTATAACAATCCGTTTACTGCGTAGGGATTGGGGCAACGAGTGAATCACTATATACTCGATTCACTATATATTCATTCATTATCTCCCGCTTATCCTCTATTAGGGTCGCGGTGGGGTTCCCCATGCCCATCCAGGGGAGAGCGTCTCGGGCGCTGGGCAGATAGACCCAGGACAGGACGCCAATCCATCGCTGGACACACACTCACTCACACAGACACACACTATATGGGGCAATTTTGAGAATTCAATTGACTTGATCCATGTCTTTGGACTGTGGCAGGAAACCGGAGAACCCGGAGGAAACCCACGCAGACACGGGGAGAACATGGGGATTCGAACTATATATATATATAGGCACGGTGGCTTAGTGGTTAGCACGTTCGCCTCTCAGCACTAGGGATTCCCGGTTCAAATCCCCATCTGGGTGGAGTTTCCATGTTCTCCCTGTGTCTGCGTGGGTTTCCTCTGGGTTCTCCGGTTTCCTCCCACAGTCCAAAAACATGGATCAAGTTAATTGAATTCTTAAAATTGCCCCATATAGAGTGTGTCTGTGTGAGTGAGTGTGTGCCCAGCGATGGATTGGCGCCCTGTCCTGGGTCTATCTGCCCAGAACCCGAGACGTTCTCCCCTGGATGGGCATGGGGAACCCCACCGCGNTGTGAAGAAGCGTGGGCGCCCGCCGAAAGCAGAGTCCGCCTGCGCCGAGAGCAAGCCGAAGCGCGTCAAGAGCGACGAGCCCGAGACGGCGCCGGAGAAACCCGACGACGATCCGGCGCCGCAGTCCGAACCGGAGTCCAAGACCAGAACCGGCGCCAAGAGGGGCCGTCCCCCGAAACAGGAGGAGGACAAGCTTGAGGCGGCGGCGCCGGGCCAGGTCATCTGCTCGGAGTGCGACCAGGCGTTCCCTTCGCTCGCCCACCTGAGGGCGCACAAGAAGGAGAAGCACACGCAGCGCAAAGCGCACGCCTGCCAGGAGTGTGAGGAGAGCTTCAACCGCGCCGAGCAGCTGGAGGCGCACGTCACCCGCGTCCACACGGCCGGCCGGCACGCCTGCCCCACCTGCGGCAAGAGCTTCAGCCGGGAGAGCAACCTCAAAGCCCACCAGCAGAGCCACGACAAGGAGGAGGAGAAACCAGGCGGGCGGGGCAAGAGATAAGCGCCCCCCCCCCCCCGGATAACCGGCTGTGGTGGGACTCGGGCGGAGACCTCTTGAAAATCCCTCGCGTGGGCGAAAGGCGCGAGATCAGCTTCGTTAGTCCATTTAACTGTTTCTTTCGTAACGAATGCCGTGTTTTTACTGCTATTAGAAGCTTCTCTTCGAGCGCCGGCTGAGGCTTATTTAATTTTCCACCTCCGATGTTCTAACTTTAGGAACCTGTAACGGGACGTCCTCCCCTGTGTGGTAACATCATGTGGGTGTGTGTGTGACCCCCCCCCCCTCTGCTTCCCCATCGTCATCATGTTGAAATTCACCACTGATTTTAAACCTTCTTTATATCAGACCTGCGTCTCTGTCGCTTTTATTTTCTTGGCCAATTGCACCTCGGCATTCCCATGCAGGTCCACAGTCGACCCCCAGTATTGTCGACCGTCGGTCTTGTAGAATGTAGAAATGTTTGTGTTGTGCAATCTGAACAAATATGCAAATTTATGCTTTTGAACGTTCCGGAAACGTAATGCCAATGACAGGATGGCGCCACCTTAGTGGTGAAGAAATGAAATGACGCTCTTAATCCAATCCAGCATCATGGAATGTCATTTGCGGTTCCACCTGACAATTTATAGGTGTTAATGGATCTGCTGCAACGTTTTGGTGTCAGGTTAGTGCAGCAACCTTCAGGGGTCTAGTGGAGTCTCCACGGGTCAGCGGCATGGAGAACACACGATTATGTAGGTGGTGGTAATGACATGTGGTTGGTCTGAGTGGCTCTGAGGTCCGTTTCAGGGGCCTGACAAGGTTCCTCTGGTTCCTGAGTGGGGCTCCTCCCACTTTCCAAAAACATGCCGGTAGGTGCTTCAAAGACGCTGTAGTTCTGACTCACTATATAGTGCACTACAAATTGTGCACTAGATCTGTAATAGGGAGCGATACTGAACACAACTGTAGTGTACACTACAAGTCTTGGAGACTTAGTGCACTATATATGAAGTCATGAGAAGACTACATGACTAACACTATATAGTGCACAAAAAGTACTATATGTAGTGTAGTGTCCAGAATTGTGCCCTATTACAAATCTAGTGCACTATAGTGAGAACCACACTTCATGACTGACACTATGTAGTACACTAGATTTGTTATAGTGAGCACTACTAATCTAGGACTTTTACTGCACAGTGTGTCGGTCGTGTGGTGGTGTCTGACCACAAAAGTCCCACAATGCACCTGGATTCATGTTTGCCGCCAAAAACTACGAAATCTTTCCGTATTTTAAAAGAACGCGTCTGAACCCCCCCTCCCCCCACCGGCTTCACCGAGTCCCCGCGTATAAACACCGGTGTAACGGCGAATTCTGTGACCCTAGAGGGCCAAATTCACGTGCACGCACGAATTCATTACGTTTTTCCCAAAACTCAGTGTAACACGTTTTGAACTTAGATTTTTTTTTAAATTAATAAAATCTTCTGAGATTGAATGGAGCATTAAGTTAACGTGAAGTTCATATCTGTTTTTTTGTTTATATAGATAGATATAGTTAGGATGTCAAGTTTAAACTTTCATTGAACATACATTTGTATTAGACGACATAAATATTATATATGGACATTTACATAACTAATTATACTAATGAGTTTACAGTTTTCATAAAGAATTAACATGGGAAAAATTAGTTTATATATTTAATTTATATATAAAAATGTATATATATATATATATATATATATATATATATATATATGGTCAATCAATCCGAGTGTATAACAATCCGTTTACTGCGTAGGGATTGGGGCAACGAGTGAATCACTATATAATCGATTCACTATATATTCATTCATTATCTCCCGCTTTATCCTCTATTAGGGTCGCGGTGGGGTTCCCCATGCCCATCCAGGGGAGAACGTCTCGGGCGCTGGGCAGATAGACCCAGGACAGGGCGCCAATCCATCGCTGGGCACACACTCACTCACACAGACACACACTATATGGGGCAATTTTGAGAATTCAATTGACTTGATCCATGTTTTTGAACTGTGGCAGGAAACCGGAGAACCCGGAGGAAACCCACGCAGACACGGGGAGAACATGGGGATTCGAACTATATATATATATATATATATATATATATATATATATATATATATATATATATATATAGGCACGGTGGCTTANTGAACTACAGTGTTCTGTGTCATGACATAAATGTTATTTTTATTATGGTTTAATTGTTTATTGATCTGACGTCCTAAAGTTCTCTGTTGCACACGCCACACAAACAGATTTCATTTAAGATTAAATTAGCTGCATTTTATAGGAGAATTCGCTTATTGGTAGAACATTATTTTAAGCTTTAAATTTGCAGACGGACACACTAGTGCACTAGGCAGTGTCGGTCACGTGGTGTTGTTCGGACTAACTATATAGTGCACTCGAACTGTAAAAGGGAGTGATTCAGGACACAGCTGTAGTGCACACTACAAATCTAGATTATTTTTCTTTTGTAGTGCACTAGATAGTGCGTCAGTCATGTTGTAGTGTTCCAAATCGGTGATTCTGACTACAACATCCCACAATGCACCTAGATTTGTAGCAAACTTTAAGATCCACACTAAAGCACCACGAAGACCAATGTAACCGTTTAAAAAAGACCAGAATCGATCGTTTATATTCCAGTAGATTTTATTGCTCGTCAAAAATTCATTTAGTTTCTATCGTTTCGCGTAGAAAACAGAGTTTGAGCCGCTTGCCCGGGCCGTATACCAATCCGTTTTACCGCGTAGGGATTAAGGGAACGAGTGGAACACTTCGCCATATACTCGACTCACGAGTCGGCTCCCTCCTCCAGCCTCGTAGGTGGCGATAAAGAGGCGTCTGTTCCTCTCCATTCCGCGGACAAAGGAAACCCGAATGGATTAAAAACAAGATTTTAGGTTTTTATTCCTATTTATTTTGTAGTTATTTATTTTCTTTATTTCCTTTTTAAAAGTTCGAGTTTCGGTCGCGGGCTTTTAAAACCTGAACACAGCGCCGCGCCGCGTTCACGCGAAAAACCGCAAGAAGTGGACGGCGCGTTCGGTACGTTTCGGCGTTTCGAACTCGTTTATTGTAACATTAGTTTATTGTGACGTTTGTTTATTGTATTCTTTGTTGGTTTTCGGTCTTTAATGCGTCGCTAAAGCCGCCGCTGATTTATTCGAACGCCACGCTGTTCGGTTTACGTGACGTAACAATGGCGCGAAGGACGCCAGGATTTATACAATGAAATAAATTAAATGTGAATAAAAAGCCGATTCGGGAAAGAAATCCGAAAACATCGGCATCTCTTTCACAAATCGCCGTTTTATTGATTGATTTATTATTTGGTTTGTCAGTTGGAGGGCGGCACGGTGGCTTAGTGGTTTAGCATGTTCTCCTCTTAGCACTAGGGGTTCCCGGTTCAAATCCCCATCTGGGTGGAGTTTCCATGTTCTCCCCGTGTCCGCGTGGATTTCCTCCGGGTCCTCCGGTGTCCCCCCCCCCCCCACAGTCCATGGATCAAGTCAATTGAATTCTCCGAATTGCCCCATATAGAGTGTGTCTGTGTGAGTGAGTGTGTGTCCAGCGATGGATTGGCGTCCTGTCCTGGGTCTATCTGCCCAGCGCCCGAGACGCTCTCCCCTGGATGGGCATGGGGAACCCCACCACGACCCTAATAGAGGATAAACTGGAAGATAAAGAATGAATGAATATTTGTTTTGTCAGTTGGAGCACGGCACGGTGGCTTAGTGGTTTAGCATGTTCTCCTCTCAGCACTAGAGATTCCCGGTTTGAATCCCAATCTGGGTGGAGTTTGCATGTTCTCCCCGTGCTCCCGTGGGTTTCCTCCGGGTTCTCCGGTTTCCTCCCACAGTCCAAAAACATTGAGTTCTCCAAATTGCCCCATATAGAGTGTGTGGGTGATTGTGTTCCCAGTGATAGATTGCCCCCTGTCCTGGGTGTATCTGCCCAGCGCCCGAAACGTTCTCCCCTGGATGGGCATGGGGACCCCCCCCCCCTCCGCGACCCTAATAGAGGAGAAAGCTGAAGATGATGGTTTGTCAGGTCGCAGGTTGATTGACTCGGGGGTGGGATTCGAACCCGGGTCCGACGTCTCTCTGCTCCGCTCGCAGGTTGGCATGTCTTCAGAGCTCACCATCGACATCCAGCTGACGGAGATGGGCTTCTCCAGTTGGGACCTGAAGCTGATTGGACAGAAGGATCGACCTTCAGACCATGAATCTTCATCATCTTCATCGTCGTCGTCATCGTGTTTGGTTTCTGTGGATGAAGACGCGAGCGTCACGTGGAACCTGAAGGAGCCGAACCTCTCCGGCGACGACGGGGCCGACCGGCCGCCCGGCTCCGACGGGAGTCCTGGAGAACATGCCAAACTCAGACCCGAGGGCAGGCGCTCAGCAGGCGAGCGGGAGGTCAAGGAAGATGAAGAGGCGATGGAGGATGAGGAGGACGGAGACGGGGGGACCTCAGGTGTGATGTCGTCATGCTACATTAATATTCAACATTAATATTAAACATTAATATTAAACATGGGCGGCACGGTGGCTTAGTGGTTTAGCATGTTCTCCTCTCAGCGCTAGGGATTCCCAGTTCGAATCTCCATCTGGGTGGAGTTTCCATGTTCTCCCCGTGTCCGCGTGGGTTTCCTCCGGGTTCTCCGGTTTCCTTCCACAGTCCAAAAACATGGATCAAGGTCAATTAAATTCTCCAAATTGTCCCATATAGAGTGTGTGTGTGAGTGAGTGAGTGCCCAGCGATGGATTGCCCCCCTGTCCTGGGTCTATCTGCCCAGCGCCCGAGACGTTCTCCCCTGGATGGGCATGGGGAACCCCACCGCGACCCTAATAGAGGATAAAGCGGGAGATAATGAATGAATGAATGAATGAATTTTAAACATTAGTCTCAATAAATAACACCATGAACCGAGATCACCACAAATCCAGGTGCATCATGGGACTTCTGTCTAGTCTAGTGCACTAGATCTGTCCTAGAGAGCCATTCTACACTTAACTGTAATGTACACTGAAAATCTAATAGACTTTTGTAGTGAACTATATAGTGAGCTAGAACTACACTGCAGCATGGCTGACACACTATCTAGTGCACTAGATCTGTAATAGGGAGCATTTCTACACTTAACTGTAGTGTCCACTGCAAATCCAGGTGCATCATGGGACTTCTGTCTAGTCTAATGCACTAGATCTGTCCTAGAGAGCCGGGGAGAGAGAGAGACACAGAGAAAGAGAGAGAGAAAGAAAGACTTTTACTTTTAACGACACTTTATTTTACCATTAATAGTTATATTTCAAATACAAATTTTTGTATTAATAAAAAAGAAAGAGAGAGAGAGAGA
>JAFMOD010000451.1:86249-129776 GCA_019802435.1 Corydoras maculifer
AAGTGGGGGGGCGGGTTTCTGTTCGGGTCAGGAGTGTTTTGTTTTTTTTTATTAATATTTGTGGGTTTCTGAAAGTTTAAGCCGTATATAAATAAACATTTTGCAGATCTGAGCTGCCTCTGTAAAGCTGTTGACCTTCATGACGTTATATAGCGTGTGGTTATTCAGAAGCTTGTTTTTGTAACCTCACGCTTCAGCGCAGCCTATTCACCTTTAACACGCCGGTGATCAAAATGACAGGACACAGTCTGAACATGATGATTTTTTTTTTCCTGAAATAATTAAAGAATCATTTGTGAGGGGTGCGTCTGCCACCAAAATGGTTTTTTAGTCCAAAAAATAACTAAAATAATACTTAATTGATCAGAATTTCATTACCAAACCTTTATTTTGTAAAAAAATATAATAATAATAATAAAAGGGACGTTTTAATAATCGGAGAACAGCGATGACCGAAGCACCGAGAAAGATTCCAACTGGATGTTCTGAAGGTTCCAACAGGCACCGATCAGTATGAGGTGTACAGGCTGTTGCTTTGAAGGACTTCAGCACATCTAACCCCCCCCCCCCCCAGAACATCACAAGTCTCTCAGACTGGGGTTCTACTTTACCCTTCTTTTGATCTCTTTCTGCGACTGTTCTGGGCTTTTTTCTGGGGTCAGAACCGTCACTGAGGATGTTCTATTGGGTTTAGATCAGGACTCTGGGGTCATTCCATTGGATCATTGTTTTCAGTTGTGTGACCGACAGGGGGCGTTGTCCTGCTGATTGAGTGATGAACGCATATAGGAACCATGTGTTTTTGAAGAACGTTCCGATGCGTTAACTCTGCCGTGTCCTGCTGCGAGTCGTCGGGTTCAATTTCTCTTTAAATACTCTTTTTGTAGTTGAAAAATGTAAGTGATTTGACTCTGTAGCTTTACTCTGGAGCAGCTCACTGACGCACTAGTCGGCAGGTTGCCACCCGTCCCGTAAAATACGGACTCGTCGTCTGTTGGAGAAATAAATGTTGATTTCGTTCGGTTCAGTTTACCTTGAATCCATATTTTTGGACTATGGGAGGAAACCGGAGAACCCAGAGGAGACCCACATGGACACGGGTGGGTGTTTCATAATTTTGGGGACTTGTTTTGTGATCATTACCTACATAATAATATTTGACTGTTCAGATGACCTGACTGCCTTCCGAGTCATAAATTTGAGGGACATGGAGATGGTTTGAGTCTCAGTGTTATCATCACTGCTTGTTAACGTTGTTGTTGTTGTTTTTATGCGGCGTGTTTACGGCGGGGCTCCAGAATGCTCTACGCAGATGCAGATGTGGCGAGAAAATAGGGCTGTGGACTAAACTCATGAATCCTGAATGAGTGCAAAGAGTTCTGAGAGAGAAAGTTTTTAAGATCTTACGATCTTTTTACGATCTTCTGGCATCACCAGCGTCGCGATTCTGATCCCTGAGGAGAGAACCGGCGCTGACTCAAGACCTTAATCTGCTGGCTTTGCAGGTTTGCGAGAAAGAACAAAACAACTGACGGGAAATGGAAACCAAAGTGTTGTTCGTGTATCCTTTACTCTTTTTCTTGGGTAAGTAGCTCATCTTGGTTTTTTTTTTTTTTTTTTTTTTTTTTACACCTCCTCCTTCCCACCAGCTTCTCGAGACCCCCATACCTTTTACACTTCTGCTAACTTCCTGTCAACATCACACTTTCCACCAACAAGTCGTGAAGATCTGAACCTGTTGTTCCATCGCCGGTTGAAAAATGGACTCTGGGTGAAGACTGAGGTTTACAGTTTGCGTAATGCATGAAGAGCAAAAATATGCAGGCATGGGCCAGTCACCGGCTGAGATACAGCACACCGGCTGCTGACTGTATGTGAGCCAAAGGTGGCGCTACTGCCCCAAATCACCTCATGTGGTACTGCTGCGAGTCATGATGTGGTCATATCCCACAATATGTCCCAAAACACCTCAGGTCAACATTTGGAAGACATTTGGCCGTCAGATCCGGCCCACGTCCCAATTTTCTGGTCTACTTGCCCTCTGGATTGATGGCTGGGTGGACTGCTCCTTGGTGTGGGTTCTATTGTAACCAAAAAATGACTCGCGTGAGGAAGACTGAGCAATGGCCTTAATCCACGTTGCTCTGGGGTTGCTGCTCTGTTATGGGGCCTCTATTTGTTATTAGAAGCAACAAGGATGAAGAATACAGGCCTCATATGCACCAGATTGTCTTTGTTATATCTGCATATCGTATATATATATTTATCTAACCTTTGTCTCTCTTTGCTCCCATGAGATGTGGTTAGCGCAGAGACTGCAGGTGAGTGGGACGTCCAAATCGACCTATTTACTGCCCATGGACTGAATTCCAAGACGATAACACGTGCCTCCTTGTTTCGGACAGATTTGGACTCGTGCTACAGGATAGCGCCGGGCATGCTGGCGGGCGTGGTCCTCGGTGACATCGTGCTCACGATTGCCATCGTCAGCGTGACCTACTTCTGCGCCAGCAAACGCAGAGCGAAGAAGGAAAACGGTGAGTCGAGTTGCGTCCACGTGCCGTACGTCTTCCAGCCGCCCTCATGACGTGCGTGTATGTTGTCTCCCGCAGCCGAGAAGGTCTACATGAACGTCAGGGCCAACTGTAAACAGTGAGGACGCAGAGAGACCCAACCAACAGTCCACAACATAAATAACATTTTGTTACTTTGTAAATTTAATGTTTGTAATTTTAGATGTTCAAAAACCATATATATATATATACACTGCTCTGCATGCTGTGCACATTCCCTGAGCGTGATGCTACCACCACCATGCTTCACAGTGGAGGCTTCAAACCCACCATACCTACTGTAACTATTTTGAGCGTCTGCAGTCAGCTTGCCTGTTCTCCATCCTTAAAACTTTATGTTTTAGAGTACATGTTACTGAACCCATCCCCGCTGGTCCTGATTATCATCCCGTCCGGCTCGATTTCTGCTGTACAGCGCTATAAAATACTCTATTTTGTAAAATAAAAAGACCTTCGAATTTGACCTAAACGTCTCGACTGTTTGTAGAAATAACGTCTGGTGGAGAATCTGCCGGAGTGAAAGTATAAATGAAATAGAACGAGAACACGGTTCTTAAGCCGGAAGGAAGAAAAGCTCTCAATGCGGGACTGCAAACAAAACGAACCAAAAATTTGATCGTCCCAGGAAATCCGTGGCCAGTCTGGTGTTGGAATTTATTAAACATAAAAGACATAAATTGCACTAATTTATCCGAACTGTTTGAAAGTATGTAATCTATGTGTTTTAATGGTTCGACTGAACATGCAAATCAGGGACAATGGGACAGTCAACAGAAACAGGCCTTAGGTTCATGCCCCAGGAGGAGGCAGGAAGCCGGACCAGATGGTGGAGAAGTTTGAGATGTTTAAGAGGATGTTCTCACCAAGACAAAGGACTGCTTATGCACATACACAGGAAAAGGACAGCCCTCCTAATGTTTATAAACCAAAGCTGGACCTTTGAGAGGCAGAACTCTCTCATCAATCGTGGTTGCCCACCATTGATGACTTGCATTGAATTCTGTTTGGAACAACCTGCATCTCCAAAGCCGTTTATTGAACATCTAACAGTGGAAACCACCGTTCCGTTCTCCTTTTCTTCCATGGAAAAGGGAAACCAAACCACAAAGTAATGCCAACTGCATAACCAACAGACATGACGGTTAGCTTCCATGTAGCTTGATCTCAACGAAAAAATCCTGTGGTAAATGTAGTCCCACAGGATCAGGAGAACGTTGGTTCTTCTCGCCGCATCCAGAACCAGAAAACATCTTCTGCGATTCAATTCTAAATTTTAAATCGTTGTTCCGTGAGGTTTATGGTCATTTTAGTAAGACAGCCGTGAAGCTTTATAGAAATATCTTTGCCCTTGTTTAGTGTTTGTGGCAGGATCAGTGTGGCATGGCAGAGAAGGCGAAGCCGTCGATAATTAACTTAATTAATTCATTACTTGGGTAATTAATCCGCAGCACAGTGGCTTAGTGGTTGGCATGTTCTCCTCTCAGCGCTAGGGATTTCCGGTTCGAATCCCAATCTGGGTGGAGTTTCCATGTTCTCCCCGTGTCCACGTGGGTTTCCTCTGGGTTCTCCGGTTTCCTCCCACAGTCTAAAAACATGGATCAAGGTCAATTGAGTTCTCCAAATTGCCCCATAGAGAATGTGAGTGTGTGTCCAGTGATAGATTGGTGTATCTGCCCAGCGCCCAAAACGTCCCCCCCGTCCCCCGCGACCCTAATAGGGGATAAAGCGGAAGATAATGGATAGATACACACATATACAGAAATATAAACGTCATATACATCAGTCAGATATAGTTATATACACATTTAGTGTTGCTCAGTGGTTAGCATGTTCTCCTCTCATAATGGATGGATGGAAGTTAATTAATCCACACGTAGCAACTCTTCATTATTAAGTGTTGGCCCTTTAATAATGGAGAGAGACCGAATGACGGTGACGCGGCACGTTTATAGAGGGGTATAAAAGGGCGTGGTAGCTCAGTGGTCAGGGTGTTGGGGTGTTGGGCTATCAATCTGAAGGTTGGTTCAAATCCCAGGTCCACTGAAGTTACCAGTGTGGGTCCTTGAGTAAGACCCTTAACCCTCATTGCTGCAGGGATGTTGTGATGAACCCTGTGCTCACCTTCTAAGTCGCTTTGGATAAAAGCGTCCAATAAATGACCAAATGTAATGTAATGGTACGCTGTAAAGCCTGGTATGAAATAATCTCAACGTATTAGTTGGGTGAGAAATCCTTTCTCGGGTCGTAATACCTCATATTAAGACCACCACAGTCATCGGGGTCGATATATCCACCAGTTATTGGTTTTTAAAGACAACAAAGCTTGTAGCAATATGAGCCTTATGACTTTCAGACCCTATTCTGGTTCAGAGGATCCAGTGATGGTCATGATGTTTATATGATTTATTTACTATAGAACCTGATGGGGGTGTCATATATGGAGGATGTGGACCATGGTAATGTTCTTGTTAGGGCAACCTTTGGCTCACAGGCAGTAGGGACTGTTGGGAACTGTTGGCATCATCCCCAATGGTTTTGCCCCCTGAAGTAGTTGGGGGTGGCAGGTGTACTGGTTAGGGGTACCCTACACTTGGGTATCAGTCAACTCCAAATGTCCTAAAAACAAAGAACATTGAAGTACGGTTGGTGTTTATCGTGCTGATTTTTGGTAAACTGCTGACGCTGAAAGAGATTGGATCTTTTGTTCCAACCAAACGCCTCTTGCTCTGAGGTGACCTCACATCCTGTCTTTGGGCTTATCATTCGAACTAAATGATTTGCTGCGCTACTTATCGAAGGCATCAGAAGACAGAACCATGGAACAAAGAAACAGGACGCCGTGCAAGCAGCAAAAGGCGGCTGGTCAAGATAAAATTAGCAGAAAAAGGCTTTGAAATGAAGATTGTCAACCAGAAACCTTTCGACTGAATCGTTAACAGATTGGTGTGGGACACGTGGTCCGTACGAGCTTTATGGACCTGATATAGAGGTCACGTGTAGGCAGCAGTGCCGTACGTCTGCCGGATGGGTTTTGGGTCATGTGATCCATATTAATGTTCTCGTATGAGGGCCATAATGAAGCACAGGCACCGTGAAGCACCGTTAATGTGTTGCTCACAGTCACCAGTTCCAGACCCAAAAATAGCCCCTCATAAAAAGAACAGGGAACTGAACTAAAAACTCCACAGACGTGTGGGAGGGCGGCATGTCTGTCTATGGAAACCATTAGCTTCGTGAAATTAATTAGTTTTAAATCCAGATTACTAAATTAGGATTGAGTCTGAGTCACAGACAGGGGTCAGAACGCAGATCCAAAGTTTACAGGGAATGTAATTCGTAGAATTTCCCCCCCCCCCCATCTCCCACCTCCTGCCTTTTAGAAGCTAAAAGAAAACCCGCACTTGGAGAACCGAGCTGCCGGATTGTGAAGCGTAACAGGTTTATTTAAACGATGTGGCATTTTCCGTCGGCAAGATTCGCGATACGGCATACCTGAACCTGAAGGACGATACTTGGCTCTGCCCCCTCTTATGCTCACGCTTTATTTTTAAAATGCACTACGACTCGTTCCCTTCGCTCTAGTGATGAATGTCGCCTGGTGTTTCGACCTCACGACGTATCGTTTACCGCTGCGAAATGGTGGAACCATCTTTCCAACCAATTCAATTTTCGATGCTTCATTAGCTTGACGAACATTACATTTATCTCACCCAAACTCTGTATTTGTATTTATTTATTTGTGAAACGTCTGGGACAGGTGCGTATCTGCCGGGACGGACGGGAGACCCGTGATGTACAGATTTGAGACGAAAGAGAGAAAGAGCTACAAGTGGTGAAGACGAGGACGCTGTGACGAGGATGATTTGTATTCCCAACTCTGTCCGTAAGGTGGGTCACTTAGAATCTTAATAAATAAATAAGTGTTTATGAAAGGGATGCGTTTTAAGGTTTTGTTTTTTTTTTATCTTCCACTTTATCCTCGAATAGCGTCGCGGTGGGGTTCCCCATGCCCATCCAGGGGAGAACGTCTCGGGCACGGAGCAGATACACCCAGGACAGGGGGGCAATCCATCGCTGGGCACACACTCACTCACACAGACACACTCTATATGGGGCAATTGGGAGAACTCAATTGACCTTGCTCCATGTTTTTGGACTGTGGGAGGAAACCGGAGAACCCAGAGGAAACCCACGCGGACACGGGGAGAACATGGAAACTCCACCCAGATGGGGATTCGAACCGGCAATCCCTAGCCCCCTTTCATAAACACTTAATATCAATTTATTTTCTTTTTTCTACAAAAGCGGGATGGCGGCACGGCGGCTTAGTGGTTTAGCATGTTCTCCTCTCAGCGCTCGAGATTCCCAGTTCGAATCCCAATCTGGGTGAGTTTCCATGTTCTCCCCGTGTCTGCGTTGGTTTCCTCTGGGTTCTCCGGTTTCCTCCCACAGTCCAAAAAAAATGGATCAAAATCAAAGCAGAAGATAATGAATGGATGGACGAAGGCGGGGTCAGATAAGGCTTTGATAATTCTGCAGTGTAGCAGAATTCTTCTATTCTTCCGACGGCATTGTTCTCATTTGTAAGTTGCTTTAGATAAAGGCGTCTGCTAAATTTACATATAATGATTTATTAGATCATCCGTGTCTGAAACGCAGTACGATATTGTCGTCTGAGGTCATGAACGCTGGAATCCATGTCTCTGCGTCTCCATCAGCAGGTCATGTTTCTCAAAGTTGAATGCTGCAAATCGAAACCCTGTGAACGTTTGTAGGAGTGTGAATTCACGTTTTCTGTTACACGACCCACTGTTTCTCTGTTAAAACCACAGAGTTTTCCGGAACTCTGCACTGCATCAATGTGAGTGGCTGAAGTGAAGGTGGCGTCTCAGTCGAAGGCCACTTCCAAAACAAACACCGCGGAGTGAAGGAACATCTGCCGTCGACATCTGCATACGAAAAACAAAGCCGTGCGCGTACGATCAGTTAACGCCACCACGACGGCAGGGACCTCGTCTGCACGGTGGCCAGACGGAACCTGGAAATCACCTTGACCTCAGTTTCAAAAAAAAACAAAAACATATGGTTTCACAAAACAGAAGTAAAATCGGAATGAGGCGTAAATTATAAACATCCTGTGCCACATTACGGTTCCGTTGTAGTATTTGCGGGAGTGGTAGCTCAGAGGTTAGGGCGTTGGGCTGTCAATCTGAAGGTTGGGGGTTTAAATCCCAGGTTCACTGAAGTTACCAATGTGGGTGCTTGAGCAAGGCCCTTAACCCTAAGTGGCTTTGGATAAAAGCGTCCAATAAATGACCAAATGTAAAAAATAATGTAATTGTACGCTGTAAAGCCTGGTATGGAATAATGTCAACGTATTAGTTTGTTCAATCCTTTCTCGGGTCGTAATTCCTCATATTAAGACCACCACGTTTATCGGGGTCAATATATTCGCCAGCGAGTTGCGCAAAGTTTTTGGTTTTTAAAGACAACAAAGCTTTCTATGTGAGCCTTATGACTTTCGGACCACCTTCTGGTTCAGAGGATCCAGTGCTCAGATGTTTATTTGGTTTATTTACTGTGGAACCTGATGGGGGCGTCGTATATGGGGGATGTGGACCATGGTAACTTTCTTGTGAGGGCCACCTTTGGCTCACAGGCAGTAGGGACCCCATCGGTATTCTGTCTGAACCATTTCTTAACCCTCATTGCTCCAGGGATGCTGTGATGAACCCTGTGTTCACCTTAAAAGCGTCCAATAAATGACCAAATGTAATGTAAATATAAAATGTGCTTGTGTACCGTAGTAGGTCAGGTGGAACCCTTATGTCACAGCATCTCATGACTCCTCCTAGCACCGCGCTGACCATCATATGCAGGACTTCCTGCTATTCACACCACAGTTTCAGTTGGAGGCTTGACGCGAGCTACCTTCACTTTGTTTCTGCTGACTTCGGTGTAAAGTGTTGAACACTAATTACATCATGGGCAGGACGCCGCGCTCAGTGGCTTTCCTCGGTGGACTGATGGGTGAGAATTGTTTTTGATTTAGTTATTTACTGTCAGGTTTTTTTTCCCAGCGACAGGTTATGATTCACATGACGAAATATGCGCAATAAGAACAGTTCTCTATGGTACGCGCTTTTTCTCTTAGAGAAGGATCAGGATCTTACTTTGTGTTCAACACCTGTGAAAGACGACGATTGGACCTTTTTTTTTTTGTCTCCAATGGATCTCAATCTTCGTTGTCTTTGGGCGTCGTCGTGACATCATCCGAGAGCACCGGGTTTTGGTTGGCGCCTGTTGAAAATCAGCATCGAGGAGAATGTCCTAGAGAGGAGATGATGAGAGTGTAAGCTGGGTGGGGTGATCTGGGATGGATGTGTATCTGCCAGGACAGACGGGAGACCTGTGATGTACAGATTTGAGATGGTAGCTCTGACCAAAAGAGCTAAAAGTGATGAAGACGAAGATGCTGTGGTTCCCATTGGGAGAGATGAGGATGCCCTTGAAGACGATTGGATCATCTTTATCACGGGGCTCCATCTCCATCATTTCATCATAGGTGGAACCACTCCCGATGTGAGATGTGGGTCCATAGGCACCAGATTAGGGCTTATAGGAGATGTTTACCAGTTCTATACCTCAGGTGGCGCTAGTCTCACCACCGCACATGTGCATAGCTGTTGACCTCATAGAGCATGCAGCTCTACAAAACAAGGCCAAAGTGGGCGAACGCCTTTCCGGTCCTTATGCTGCTGCACTGACCGGGCTCAGACACTAGGAGGAGTCCTTGTCTTCCCCAGCTTCTCAAACGAGGTGGAATACCCCAAACATCCCGACCCGCGGCAGGTTACATTTATGTTACATTTGGTCATTTATTGAACGCTTTTATCCAAAGAAACTTACAAGGTGAACACAGGGTTCATCACAACATCCCTGCAGCAATGAGGGTTTAAGGTCTTACTCAAGGACCCACATTGGTAACTTTAGTGGACCTGGGATTTGAACCCCCAACCTTCAGATTGACAGCCCAACATCCCAACACCCTGACCACTGAGCTACCGCGCCCTATTGCCATATTACAACAATATTGCGTAGTGGGTGATGGTGACGGACAGCCGGGTGGGAACACTCGGGGCGTTGCTCCCTCTGCTGGGGGGAATGTTTGTAACGTCTCCTTAATATTTCCCTCACTTACTGTATGGATGGACTTTGTAGTTTTCCAATTACAGACTGTAGTCCTTCTGTGTTTTTGTTGTTGTTAGTCCCCTCGTTGGTTCTCTGGTTCTCAGGAGCATCACAGAACAGGTATCATTTGGGTGGTGGATTGTTTGTCAGTTCTGCAGTGACACTGATGTGGTGAGGGGGTTTTAGTGCAGCAGTGCTGCTGTAGTTTCATTTAAGCACCTCACTGACACTGCTGGGATAGGAACCAAGCACCCACCAAATAACCCCTGCGCTGTGGTGGTACTATTGGGCTTCTGACCGTTAGAACAGAGAACACAGTTTGTACTGTAGAACACAAACAGATGGACTACAGAGTGGAACTGTTGTCCATCTTTACAGGAATTGGAAATGATAAAGGGGGCGTGGCCAAATTTGACTGTGGGATAAATCTGATTATTAAATGTTTCCAAATGAGAAGTGAAACTTGTTTTGTATTTTGTTCTCTAAAACGTCTTTTGTCTCATTAGGTTCTGTCGAAGCGGAACAAGGTACCGTATATATATATATATATATATATATATATATATATATATATATATATATATATATATATATATATATATATATATATAATTTTTTTAATTTGTTTTTATCAATAATAAAACTGAAAATAGTCGTCTGATCGCCGTGCTTTGTTTTCAGACTGTGGCCTGTGCTTCCAGCTGAACATGGGCGTTGTGGTTGCCATCATCACTTGCGATGTTATTCTCACGCTCCTCATCACGATCGTGGTCTACTGTTTCGCCTCCCGTCAGAAGAGACGGAGCGCCTCGCACTCGCGCTCCATCTCCTCTGAGAAAGGCACGAGCCACTTCAGCTAGTGTCACGCTATTCCGTCAAAAGTTACAAGATTTGTTCTTGACGCCCTGAATTTTGTCTTCAGGCAAAGAAAAATTCACCCTCTCGTCAAGCCGTCCGAAGGAAGTGGACATCGCAGAGTCAGCATATCAGGTATAGGGTATTAATCTGCTGCAAAGTGTGGTACTGCAGGCTTACTGGTGAACAAAGGCGTCCCACATGTCCCAAAACACATCTGGTAAAGATCCGAACCACTTTAAGCTGATGCACGGCACACGTCTTGCATCAAGGTGCTGTCCATCCTCACGAGTAGTGGACCGGATGAAAATAGGGGACGTGGGCCGGAATCATTTTTGCGATCTGGGAATTGCCCCATTAGTCTCCACGGCATGGTGGAAACACTTATGGCACTGCTCCCTCTGCTGGTGGGAATATAAAATTTCAACGTCTCATTGGTGCTGTCGATCCCCGCAGCTAGTGGGCCAGATAAAAAATAGGGGGCGTGGGCCGGAATCATTTTGCTATCTGAAAACTGCCCCTTTTTTTTTTTTTTTTTTTTTTTTTTTTTTGGCCCCCAAGTCTCCACTGAGTTCCAACCTGGGTGTCTTCATATGTTTTGACTTTAATCGTAAATCTCTTGATTTTGTAACAGGAGCTGTATGGAGTGCAGGCAGATATCTACACCGATCTCCACCAGTATCAAAAATGACGACGAAAAGCACCACATGACCATAAGCTCCGCCCCTCCTCCCTCCCACCATTGGTGTTTCTTTATGAGTCTTGAAGGTATCAACAGATTTAGATCCTGCGTGAAGATACATCACAGGACGTAGCTGGTTGGCTGTCCGTCTCTGGAGTGCTGTCGGGGGGAAGGGGCATGTATATACACGGGGGTTTACATATTTCAGCCTTACTATCAATTCTGCACTTTAAAAACAATGCCGATTTGTAACACGATTAACAGAAACGAGAATCAGTGTGTAACGTCGTTAAAACCTCGTCATGAACGTATGTTTATTATTATATAACATATTTAATAAAGTCTATTCCAGCCCTACATGCACAGTGTCCTCACTGGGTCCAGGTTTATTTATTGAACCCCTGTGAGTGCTACACCGGATATTTCCCAGGTAGCTTACGGATGTCGCCCTCTTCTGGCTGACGTACAGCACCACCGGCTGTTATATACCAACCCCAATAAGGCCCACGTCCCAAAATACGTCTGGACCGCGTTTGGCAGATACAGAGGAGGAAATAATTTTCCGATCCCTCGCTGATTTGGTAAGTTCACGCACTGACGATATGAACGGTAACATCTTAGGGGGAGGTTTATTTTAACAATGAGCGATTTTTATAAATTATATAAATTTATATGCATTTTTTTGGAGGGGGGGAGGCGGCACGGTGGCTTAGCATGTTCTCCTCTCAGCGCTAGGGATTCCCGGTTCGAATCCCAATCTGGGTGGAGTTTGCATGGGTTTCCTCCGGGTTCTCCGGTTTCCTCCCACAGTCCAAAAACATGGATCAAGGTCAATTGAATTCTCCAAATTGCCCCATGTAGAGTGTGTGTGTGTCCAGTGATAGATTGGCGTCCTGTCTTGGGTGTGTCTCCCCAGCGCCCAAGTCGTTCTCCCTTGGACTGGCATGAGGAACTCTAGTAGAGGATAAGGTGGAAGATAATGGATGGATATTTACATTTTGCAGAGAGACAAGTATTTGATCGCTCTAGCAAACAAAACCTAACACTTGGCGGCAGAAGCCTTGTTGGCAAGCACAGCAGGCAGGTGTTTTTTTTTTTGTGTTAGTAATGTTTTAACACTCAGGCGAGTTAGTGATGACGCCTCAGACTTCACTAGATGGCGCCAAAACATTGTGGCACAGGGTAGACTATGAAATCTACTTCCCGTTCACTGAAAGGGGCTCAGGATGGAAAGTTGTGTTCATTTGCCCCACACAGACATTTGGCACAAGTGGCCCACGTGGAAGCCGAAGGTCACCTTCTTGGGTACTAAACAGTTTTTTTTTCTAATTTCCACATTTTGCCATAATAAAAGTTTTTTATTAAAACACACTGTTATTAAACATCTTCTCATTCTCACAATTACCTTTAATTTTTTTTAAAGGCAATGCAACTGAATAGTCACTGAAAACTGATCTGTGGCCCGTATCACCCGAGTGCATTTAATGTGACGCGTGGGCCAGATGAAAAACGAGGCAGATTTGGGCCAGAAAAATTTGGCTTGGGGGCGGCACGGTGGCTTAGTGGTTTAGCACATTCGCCTCTCAGCACTAGGGATTCCTGGTTCGAATCCCCATCTGGGTGGAGTTTGCATGTTCTCCCTGTGTCTGCATGGGTTTCCTCCGGGTTCTCTGGTTTCCTCCCACAGCCCAAAAACATGAATCAAGTCAATTGAGTTCTCCAAATTTCCCCATATAGAGTGTGTTTGCGTGCATGTCTGTTTGAGTGAGTGTGTGCCCAGCGATAGATTGCCCCCCTGTCCTGGGTGTATCTGCCCAGCGCCCGAAATGTTCTCCCCTGGATGGGCATTAGGAACCCCACCGCGACCCTAATAGAGGATAAAGCGGGAGATAATAGATAAATGAATAATTTGGCGGCGGCACGGTGGCTTGGTGGTTTAGCATGTTCTCCTCTCAGCACTAGGGATTCCCGGTTCGAATCCCCATCTGGGTGGAGTTTGCATGTTCTCCCCGTGTCTGCGTGGGTTTCCTCCGGGTTCTCCGGTTTCCTCCCACAGTCCAAAAACATGCATCAAGTCAATTAAATTCTCCAAATTGCCCCATATAGAGTGTATGTGTGAGTGAGTGTGTGTCCAGTGATGGATTGGCGTCCTGTCCTGGGTCTATCTGCCCAGCGCCCGAAACGTTCTCCCCTGGATGGGCATGGGGAACCTCCCCCCCACCACCGCGACCCTAATAGAGGATAAAGCAGATGATAATGGATGAATGAATAATAAGTGTGGTAGCTCACTGGTATGGGTGTTGGACTATCGATCTGAAGGTTGTGGGTTCGAATCCCAGGTCAACAAGTTACAAAGTGAATCTTTGAGCAAGACCCTTAACCCGATTTGCTTAAGATGCGCTATGGCCTCCGCATTCTTTCCCTATTGGGAAACATGTAAGTGTGAATGGGGGCCACACCTGGCTGAGATATGGTACTGCAGGCCCACTGCAGAATTTAAATGGCCCACATGTTCGCACACACATCTGATCCGTGTTTAGTAGCTAGCTACCTACATGGAAGCCCTCTCATGGTCCACTTTGGGGCATGTGTTTTGGGACGCGTGGGTCGTATTAATGTTTCCGTATGAGGGCCTGCGGTACCGCGTTCATCCACATCCGTATGCAACCCGACCCGGTGGTTCTGAAGATTTGATTTGTAAATGATCCACATTCCATGGTTCTTATCAAAATCCTGGTTTATTTCTTGGAGGCTCTTTGTTTTGTAGCACAGAGGAATAAACAGGGTTCTGTGTGTGGGGGGTGGGAGGGGGGTAAAGCTGATCTAAACCTTTTCGTAATCTCTGAGCATGTTGCTCTTAAGAGGATTTAAGCCACTTACTTTTTTGTGCTTCATTGTTTTGTGGATGTTTATTGCAAAACCCTGATCTGTTACAATCTCAGATCTAAACATTCCACAGGTTCTAAAACGAACGACGCAGCACGCAAAACGTTGTATAGAACGGCTGGTGCGTCCGAATGCTAAGTAGGCGTCAAGTAGTAGGCCAAAACGGAGAAGAAGTGGCTGCAGCATTTTATGATTTAAAAGGGGTGTGGCCTTCAGGTGCATCCACGGCCAATTAGGTTTGCAGCAGAGCACATGTAGTAAGAGCAGCGCCCCCTGCTGTATGTTTCTGTTTGTAGGCGTAGTTTGCTGCTATGCACAGTATATAATTTATTTCTTGCTTTAGGTTATATTTATTTGTGAAATAAACTAAATAAAACTTTTAAACTTTTATTTATTTCCACTAGGGGGAGCACTCTTTGGGAAATAAGTGTTGCTACAATTGTGCAACACTTGTAGTAAGAGCAGCGCCCCCTGCTGTATGATTCTATTTGTAGGCTTTATCTAAATGTTTATGATGTTTTAGTTATTATTATTTGTGATGTGGAATAAAATCTTTTGAACTTTTATTTATTTCCAGCAGGGGGAGCACTCTTTGAGAAATAATTATTGCTACACTTGTAGTGAGAGCAGCGCCCCCTGCTGTGTGTTTCTGTTTGTAAACATAGTCTAAAGGTTTATTTTATTGTAGTTATATTTATTCGTAATTCTGAAATAAACCTTTAAAAACTTTTATTTATTTCCAGTAGGGGGAGCACTCTTTGTGAAATAAATGTTGTAGTAAGCGCAGCGCCCCCTGCTGTATGTTTTGTAGGTGTAGTCTGATGCCATGCACAGTATATATATATATATATTTTTTGCTTTAGTTATTTTTATTCGTAATGCTGAAATAAACCTTTTAAACTTCTATTTATTTCCACTAGGGGGAGCACTCTGTGAAATAAATGTTGCTGCACTTGTAGTGAGAGCAGCGCCCCCTGTTGTATGTTTGTAGTCTAAAAGTTTATTTAGCTTTAGTTATATTTATTCCTGATGCTGAATTATACCTTTTGAAATTTTATTTATTTCCAGTAGGGGGAGCACTGTTTGTGTGATAAATGTTGCTGCACTTGTAGTGAGAGCAGCGCCCCCTGCTGTATGTTTGTTTGTAAACGTAGTCTAAAGGTTTATTTTGCTGTTATATTTATTGGTGATGCTAAATTACACTTTTAATTATTTCCAGTAGGGGGAGCACACTTTGTGCGAGAAATATATTACTAAGGGCAGCGCCCCCTGCTGTATGTTTTTGTCTGATTTGTAGTTGTAGTCTGATGCTATGTGCAGTATATATTTTTATTTTGCTTTAGTTATATTTATTTGTGATGCTGAATTAAACGTTTTAAACTTTTATTTGTTTCCACTAGGGGGAGCACTCTTTCTGAGCTGAATGTTGTTGCAGTTGTAGTGAGAGCAGCACCCCCTGCTGTTTGTTTTTGTTTGTAGGCTTGATCTAAAAGTTGATTTAGCTTTATTTAGATTTATTCGTGATGTTGAATTAAACCTTTTGAATTTTTGTGTTTTTCATAATGTCTGGTTGGTGTACCTGACACACACACACACACACACGCACACACACACATTGTGTACTTGTTGTCAAATCCTGGGCTTTAAAGCTGTAAAGCCGCTTCTTTAACACGCCGCGTGTTGCGGGTCCGGAGTCCAGAGTCCAAGGTGAAGCTGCAGCAGGTCTCTGTGGAATTCTCAGTAAGGTTCCCTCTTTGGAGCCCAAAGCGATTCTGCAGACCCGTCCACCTCGCTTCACTCTGAACCAAGCGCCGTTTCCAGATCAACACCTTCTGAAATGACCTGAGCTTCTGAGGATGCTTTATACTTCAGCTCCTCACCGCATTCCACTGAAGGCTTCTCCAAATCTGGGTTCTTTAATGAATTCCCAAAATTATTCTGGCCTTTATCCCCCATTTCCACCTGCAGGTGGCAGCACAAATATTCACCTGAAGGGAACCATTAATGTTCTCAAATAAGAACCACTTTTAGTTCCCATGCAGTTTGTGAGCATTCCTATAATTTTAACAGTGTGTGTGTGTGTGTGTGTGTGTGTGTGTGTGTGTTTTGCTGCAGACAGTAGGACAGTGTGATGTATGAACATTAATTCCTGTCACATCGCTGTCCGTCAGTAGAGATGCGCTCGTCTCGGCGCTCGTCTCGGCGTTCGTCTCGGTGCTCGTCTCGTCCTCCTGAACTCGCTGCTGCTCCGTTTGTCCTCCTGTATCTGCAGATCAGCTCTGAAGGGTTTACTGATCTGCGTCCTGTTACCCCAGCCCATCCAAGAAAGAAGGTTTCAGGCGCTTGGCACATACACCCAGGACAGGGGGGCAATCTGAACTGGGTACACACTCACTCACTTACACACACACTATATGGGGCATTTGGGAGAACATGGAAACTCCACCCAGATTGGAATTCGTACCGAGAATCCCTAGCGCTGAGAGGAGAACATGCCAATCACTAAGCCACCGTGCCACCGCCGCCACAGACCACATTAGGTTTTTTATACGTGGGACGTTTTATAGCTCAAACGTTGGTCGCAGCGACGCATGTCTTCCACATGAGGGCGACCTTTGGCTCACGTGCAGTATCGTGCTGTATCTCAACCAGATGTGACCCCACATCTGTATGCTAGCTCAGACACAGGACATCAAGTGCTTTACCACTAGACCAGCGGCTCCCTAGAACCGTTCCGTCAGAGCTGAGGTCACTAGGTTCCATAACTTTATTGGGGCATTTCAGGAGAATATAAAGATACTATATGATGGACAGCTGTCCACTGTTCACATGAATATTTTTTTTCCCGACAGAGCGGCGCATTAGGAGTTAAACTCGGCTGACCGCGGGCAGCGTGCTGTAAGACGCTAACCACCTGAAGACCGTAGGTGGAGACCAAGGGCTGTCGGTTGCACTTGCACCAATCTGACTAGAACAGCGGTTCTCGCCCCTCAGGTACCGTTCATTTGAAGAGCACAATGGCTCCCCTAGTGTCCTGGATTGGTAAATGACCCTTTTGTTGCTTTAATGTATTTTGTTTAGGGGGCACAATCTCAGAGTTAAACCTCTGTGTGCATGAGCTGTAGTGAAAGTAACTGGTTCGGTTTGTAGGAGGTAATTAGTAGCTTAAGACTTAAGCTACATCCGAAATACAGCTGCAAACAGCTGGCACCAGTTTTGATCTGGTCTGTACTGGAACTGCAGTGGGCTTCTAGAGTAGGCAAGTATGTAGTATCCACGCAACCTTGGACACAGTACATCGACCAAATTAATGATGGTCGTATGGCGTAAAAGACCACGCCCCCCACTGTTGAAAATCCACTATTGTTACATTTACGTTACATTTGGTCCTTTATTGGACGCTTTTATCCAAAGCGACTTACAAGCTGAGCACAGGGTTCATCACAACATCCCTGCAGCAATGAGGGTTAAGGGTCTCGCTCAAGGACCCACACTGGTAACTTCAGTGAAGCTGGGATTTGAACCAACCTTCAGCTTGATAACCCAACACCCTGACCACTGAGCTACCACGCCCTGTTGTTAGTTGGTAATTGAACAACTTTGTATTCTTGGGAGGGGATGCATGGCTGTCTGGAGAAAGCAAGATGTGGATTGGGTGTGGCAAGTGGAGGAAGCCAGTGGTGCGATGTAGAGGCATGGGCAACATTTTTTTTTGGCAATAAGTTTTGTAAAAAGACTGTGGACCATATCATGTATTTACAGATTCCTGGAATGTTCAAGGCTCAGAAGCTTGTGATCTGTTGCAGGAGGGTCAGCGGAAGTCCTGGAGGCTCCACCGCTGATAAGTGTTTATAAGGACAGAATGTTATTCCTGCAGAACGGAGAATCCTCCATCCTCCAGAGCACTGATTACATTTTGGCTACTTCTGTTCCCACTGCTCCAATGGCATGATGTGCCGTAGCATGACCACAACCTGCTGCTGCAACACGAGTTCTTATGAGGACCACGGTGGCCAGCGGTGTCCCACATTCGTAAACTATCTAGGTAGCAAACCAGAGTTTTTTTTTGTTTGTTTTTATTATTATTATTATTATTATTATTATTATTCATTCATTCATTCATTCATTCATTATCTTCCGCTTATCCTCTATTAGGGTCGTGGTGGGGTTCCTCATGCCCATCCAGGGGAGAACGTCTCGGGCGCTGGGCAGATAGACCCAGGACAGGACGCCAATCCATCGCTGGGCAAACACTCACTCACACACACACACTCTATATGGGGCAATTTGGAGAATTCAATTAACTTGATCCATGTTTTTGGACTGTGGGAGGAAACCGGAGAACCCGGAGGAAACCCACGCAGACACGGGGAGAACATGGAAACTCCACCCAGATGGGGATTCGAACCGGGAATCCCTAGCGCTGAGAGGCGAACGTGCTAACCACTAAGCCACCGTGCCGCCATTATTATTATTATTAATATTATTATTAATATTAATATTATTCATTCATTCATTATCTCCCGCTTATCCTCTATTAGGGTTGTGGGGGGTTCCCCATGCCCATCCAGGGGAGAACGTTTCAGGCGCTGGGCAGATACACCCAGAACAGGGCGCCAATCCATCGCTGGGCACACACTCACTCACACAGACACACTCTATATGGGGCAATTTAGAGAATTCAATTGACTTGATCCGCAGCACGGTGGCTTAGTGGTTAGCACTTCGCCTCTCAGCGCTAGGGATTCCCGGTTTGAATCCCCATCTGGGTGGAGTTTCCATGTTCTCCCCATGTCTGCGTGGGTTTCCTCCGGGTTCTCCGGTTTCCTCCCACAGTCCAAAAACATGGATCAAGTTAATTGAATTCTCAAAATTGCCCCCTATAGAGTGTGTCTGTGTGAGTGAGTGTGTGCCCAGCGATGGATTGGCGTCCTGTCCTGGGTCTATCTGCCCAGCGCCCGAGACGTTCTCCCCTGGATGGGCATGGGGAACCCCACCACGACCCTAGTAGAGGATAAAGCGGGAGATAATGAATGAATAAATGAATGACCCAGATAGCAAAATGATTCTGGCCCACATCTGACCCATGTCCCATATTTTCAGCTGGTCCACATGATCGACTCTAACGGACAGCTCCGCGTTGCAAGATGTGGGGCTCGCAGGCACCAGGTTAGGGCCACGTCAGCCTCACATGTAAGTCACACTGCCTTACCAGATATGGACCAGATGTGTTAATGAGACACGAGGGTCATGAAGATGTTCACAATTGAGGCCACCTTTGGCTCACATGCAGTGTACCAGCACCATTGGGGCCATTGGTTCCAGAAGTGGCCACATCTGTATGCTTTAGCCAGATATCCCCAGCATGACATTACTATGATGTCCCAAATCATGTCTGGTCCACATCTGGATAAGATTGGGCAGTGTTAGCCATGTGAGCCACTTTTGGATCATGCCTGGCCCTAATCTGGCGCCATTGCAGCAAGTTGGTACAATGAAAATAGGGGACGTTGGCTGGTTCTGGTCC
Organism: Corydoras maculifer; assembly: GCA_019802435.1. Classification (NCBI taxonomy): domain Eukaryota; kingdom Metazoa; phylum Chordata; class Actinopteri; order Siluriformes; family Callichthyidae; genus Corydoras; species Corydoras maculifer. The sequence goes on from JAFMOD010000451.1 coordinate 105,964, forward strand.
AGAATTATTTTGAGAACTAGTGGTGAGCTCCACTGCAAAGGTGGCCCTCATATAATACGACCCACGTGTCGCGAATTTTGGTCCGGGTTACAGGTACCACACCCCTATTTATCAACACAGTCTAATTTGGCGTGTGTTTTAGGTGCTTTATGAACTAACCTGAACTAGAAGTTTAAATATCCGAGGTGTCCACATACTTTGGGTAGACCTGAATTTCTGCTTCAGCGCTCCAGCGCTCTTCCTCTCTGGACATTCTTTGTTGTCTGTGGTGTTCCCCTGAGAAACGGAGGAAGGGTGGAGGATTTCCTTCGAGTTTGTCTTGCGCTTTTTCGCTTTCTCAAAACCAAGTGGGCGACAGAGACGTACTCTACATGTCTCAAAAGTATGCGAACCCTGCCGTAGCGGCCAAATACATGCTATTAAATTAGCTGGCCGTTAAGATGCCGAGTCATGACAGAAGGTCTGAGGGTTCTTCTCAGCACACTGAACGGGAAGTGTTCGGTTCCTCCTCAGTGCTATCTACTGGACATCTTGGGCGGGACGTCGTTCTGTCTGTCTCGAGTGTTATCTTGGTATTTGGCAATTCACACTATTGTTATCCATCCATCATCTTCCTGTTTATCCTCTATTAGGGTCGCAAGGGGGGGGGTTCTCCATGCCCATCCAGGCGCTGGGCAGATACACCCAGGACAGGGGGGCAATCTATCACTGGGCACACACTCACTCACTCCGACAGACACACTCTATATGGGGCAATTTGGAGAACTCAATTGACCATGTTTTTGCACTGTGGGAGGAAAGCGGAGAACCCGGAGGAAACCCACGCGGACACAGGGAGAACATGGAAACTCCACCCAGTTCGGGATTCGAACCAGAAATCCCTTGTGCTGAGAGGAGAACATGCTAAACACCAAGGCCACTAAAAAGCAAACTATTGTTATCCACTTTTTTTTATTCCACTGTTTTTGTCCCCCTGTCTTCTCCCCAAGGGGGGCAATCTATCGCTGGACACACACTCACACACACAGACACATTCTATATGGGGCAATTTGGAGAATTCAATGGACCTTGATCCATGTTTTTTTTTTTGGCTGTGGGAGGAAACCGGAGAACCCGGAGGAAACCCACGCGGACACGGGGAGAACATGGAAACTCCACCCAGTTCGGGATTCGAACCGGGAATCCCTTGTGCTGAGAGGAGAACATGCTAAAGCACTAACTTGGCTTGGTTCAATCTCAGAAAACGCCGATCCGACTCGTGATGAATATTTTTGTATATAGATAAACAGATGTGTGCCCTCGCTGACTCGGCCACGCCCTTTTTTTGTTCCGTTTACTTGCCCTATTTTGTCAATAGTTTGTGATATCAATGCCGTTCCAGTTCTAAACTGCTCCCGGTCATCGATGTGACCACAGCTTAAAGTGACCTGATTACCTGACCACGCCCACTTTTTACCTATACCTATGTATGTGTTTTCTACGGCCGCTGATATGTACCTGTCTAATTATATTTGATCTGACGCCTTCAGATGTTTTCCTTGTGGTTTAACTGAAACGTTCTCCCGTGTGTCACCCCCCCCCCCACCACCACCACCACAACCCTAGTGGAGGATTGAGCAGAACATAATGATATATATATATATATATATATATATATATATATATATATATATATATATTCATCCATCCATCATCTTCCACTTTATCCTCTATTAGGGTCGTGGGGGGTTCCCCATGCCCATCCAGGGGAGAACGTTTCGGGCGCTGGGCAGATAAACCCAGGACAGGGGGACAATCTATCACTGGACACACACTCACTCACACAGACACACTCTATATGGGGCAATTTGGAGAATTCATTTGACTTGTTTCTGGACTGTGGGAGGAAACCGGAGAACCCGGAGGAAACCCACACGGACAAGGGGAGAACATGGAAACTCCACCCAGATGGGGATTTGAACCGGGAATCTCTAGTGCTGAGAGGAGAACATGCTAAACTACTAAGCCACCATGCCACCCCAGAACATAATGATATATATATATATATATATATATAGGCAGCACAGTGGCTTAGTGTTTGGAATGTTCCCCCATCTGGGTGGAGTTTCCATGTTCTCCCCGTGTCTGCGTGGGTTTGCTCCGGGTTCTCCGGTTTCCTCTCACAGTCCAAAAAAAAAAAACATGGATCAAGGTCAATTGAATTCTCCAAATTGCCCCATAAAGAGTGTGTCTGCATAAGTGAGTGTGTGCCCAGCGATAGATTGGTGCCCTGTCCTGGGTGTATCTGCCCAGTGCCTGAAACGTTCTCCCCCGGATGGGCATGGGGACCCCCCCCCCCCCAATGACCCTAATAGAGGATAAATCGGAAGATAATAAATGTATGAATATATATATATACACATACTGACATCCAGTTTTTTTATCAGTCTGTAATGGGACCTCTCTCACTGAGAGAGCACGGTGACCCAGCCCTGCCCCTCCCCCTCCATCCCTCCTCTCAGTGGGTTCGGTGTGGAACTCGGACATGCCTTCCTGCAGGGTAAACAGCCTTAATGTTTCCATGGGAGCGAAAGCAAGCCAGCCTTTGTTCTTCTTGCATTAAAACAGCTCTGCAGACTCACAGAGAACGTGACATTATGAGGTCGGCACATAATACGCTCTTCATGGAGCTTTAATTAAAGTTCTAGAACTAGAGTCGTCTGGGATGGTTCTAAAGTGTATCAGCAGCTGAGTCAGTGGAGACGGAATATTTAGTGGTGAATCATATTGGGAGGGTCAGAGTCGACTCATGATTGATCAGGGAGATTGATTGGATCACCTGATGACGTGTGCAGCCTTTATAAGCCGTGACATCACGACACAATGCCATTAAAGCTGTAAATCTATCCGTTATCCTCCGCTTTATCCTCTACTAGGGTCGGGGGGGGGTCCCATGCCCATTCAGGGGAAAACGTTTCGGGCGCTGGGCAGATACACCCAGGACAGGGGGGCAATCTATCACTGAACACACACTCACACACACTCTATATGGGGCAATTTTGGAAAATTCAAATGACCTTAATCCATGTTTTTGGACTGTGGGAGGAAACCAGAGAACCCGGAGGAAACCCACGCGGACACAGGGAGGACATGGAAACGACACCCAGATTGGGATTCGAACCGCTGAGAGGAGAACATGCTAAACCACTAAGTCACTGTGCCGCCCTCTAGAGCCGTACATTAAAAGTGAGTTTAGACACTGTAATAAAGTCCGTTCCTGTCAGGAGGAATCCCGGCTCGGTTCTAATCCACACCTGCCTCTCATTACATTTAGGAGCCAAAACCCGGGACGGGTGAGAAGCGCCGTGGGCATGTTCTCCAGGCGTTCCCAGAGAGCGAAGCGGAGTGGGCGGGGCAAGTGGAAGACAGCGGGGTGCGTCGCTCATCCCACAGTCCACATGGATTCAAGGTATTTTTCATTTATTATCTTCCGCTTTATCCTCTATTAGGGTCGTGGGGGGGGGGTTCCCCATGCCCATCCAGGGGAGAACGTCTCGGGTGCTGGGCAGATACACCCAGGACAGGGCACACACTCACACAAACACATTCTATATGGGGCAATTTTGAGAATTCAATTGACTTGATCCATGTTTTTGGACTGTGGGAGAAAAACGGAGAACCCGGAGGAAACCCACGCAGACACGAAGAACATGAGAGAGAACATGAGGGAGAACATGGAAACTCCACCCAGGTGGGGATTCGAACCAGGAATCCCCAGCGCTGTGAGGAGAACGTGCTAAACCACTAAACCACCGTGCCACTCAAGGTAATTTGAGTGCTATAAATTGCCCCATATAGTGTGTGACTGAATGCCCAGTGGAAGATCTGTCCAGCGCCCCCCCCCCCTCCTTATGGGCTCTGCAGCAGTACCTACTTTAGAGTTTAGTTGACCAAACGTAGATGAACGCTGTATGGGACACCGTGGTGGTGGTGCAGCGGTGCTTTTTAATACATTACAGGTGAAGCTGCGGAGCCAGAAGGCGCTGAGAAAATAGATTTTATTTTTTATTGGCTCTGGAACATTTACAGTGAAGCAATAAATTCAGGATATAATTAAAAAATAGATTCTAACAGGGAGAAGACACGCGGTTCCGTCTAAATCGCTGGGATTAAAGTCGGTCACACATCAGAATGTGGTGCAGGGGTGGCACACATACATGCACACACCGCCGGCGTGCAGGGAGAGACACCAACGTCCATCTTCAATGTCCTGTTTAACGGCCATGTGATCTGCTCCACCGTGCAGATAAGACTCTGTAGTTCTTTAATTACAGTCTGTAGTCCATCTGGTTCTCTGCATACTGACAGGATTTGGGTGGTAGATGATGCATTAACACTGATGTGGTGGAGGTGGGTGTCGCTCTGGGATAAATGATTGACATCCACGAGGTGGAGGTGTGTGCTGAAGTAAAGATCCTGTATCCACACACTTGCACCACCATGTCAGTGTCACTGCAGTACTGAGCATGAACAACCACCCTAATAATACCTGCTCTGTCAGGGGGTGTTCTGATTATTAGATAACAGTATGTAGAAGAACCATGGACTACACACGTGCACACTTGTACCCGCAGAAACTCTAATGCACACATGTACACACTAACATACACACATCCATACATACAACATACACACACATACATCCATACACACACACTCACATCCATACATACACACATCCATACACACACACACACACACACACACACACAAACTAAAACACACATCCATACATACACACAAAATATACCAGATATATATTATATATCCATTATATATATATATAAATATTTTTTTTACACATTTCTATTGATCCTCAGTATCGGTGATGATGTCACTCTTTGATGTCGGTAGTTGTCGATCTGTGACATTAAAGTTTTCCGCTCGCGACCTGTTCCTTAAAAAGTTCCCAGAATGCATTTTCTCGGTGTATGCGTCTGTTCAGGAGGGTATGACACTCAGTCTCTGGTCCTCATGGGACGCCTCCGCAGGTGGTCGGTCGGTCGGTCAGTCGCAGCTGTGGTCGCTCTGCTGCTCGTCGCTGGAGTTCAGGTGGTTGCTCAGCTCCCTGATCACAGTGTCCCGGCCGAGCTGGTCGTTCCGCCGCTTCACCAGGATCACGTCCTCCAGACTCTGGAACTCCAGGTCGTGGCTCGTCTTGTCGGACAGTCGCAGGGTCATCCTGTAGGGCTGCTTGCCGATACGCAGCTCGCCGCCGGCTTTGAACTCGCGCCTCCCGAAGCGGCACCACGCCGCGAAGCTCTCCGAGTTCCTCCAGCACACGTCGGCGTCGCGCCGCCCCACCTGCCCGACCGCGTTCTGCACCACGGCGTCGGGGCTCAGCGCGCGGAACCGGTACAGGTCGTTGACGACGCGTCCGCGTCTGCCCTGCGCCGCCGCCAGCAGGTCGTCCTCCGCGACGGCGTCCCGATGCAGGTGCACCACCCGCCGGTCCCCGGTGCACACCGCCCAGTGCGGGAACTGGGCGGCCGCCACGAACTCGAGCAGGTCGCCCGGCCGGCTTCTGCTCGCCAGGTCCTCGGACGACTCCAGACGGCCGACCGCAGACTTCCGCTCGTAGACGCACTCGTCCCGAAAGTACACGGCGCACCCGATCTCGGGTCGGGCGTCCTCGTCGTGGTCGCGCTCCTCTTCCTCTTCGTCGTCGTTGGAGAAGATGTAGGAGACGCCGATGCGCGGCGCGTCGTCGGCCGCCTCGTGGCCGGCCGGGTCGGCCGTCGGGACCTCGTCGTAGCTCAGGTGCGTCAACTTCTCCACCTGGTTGCCCATCGCGCGCGTGCCGCGGTCGGAAGCGCTTTGAACTTTGCCCCCCTTATCGCGGAGAGGATCGGCCGCGCGTCGTCATCATGATCATAATGATGATGAAGATGATGACGATGTGATCCACCCGCCGACACCGACGCGCTCTTCTCTTCTCGGCGGGACAGGTGTGCTCCACCTGCTCGCTTCCGGCTGCGCGCGGACCCGAGCCACGCGACAGCAAAAAAAAAACCTCCAACTCTGCAGAAGTTTAACAAAAAGTGTTTCGGAAGCGTTCTCTCGGGGTTCGAGGCCGCGTGCTCGGTCGGGAGTCCGGACGGGTCGGTTAGGGTGGAGGATCTGGAGGTTTGTTTGCCCCTCAGCGGAGTTACAGACTGTAACCACCACCGCGGCTTTCCTCTTAAAGAGACAGTACGGGCTGTGTGACGTCATAAGAACTGCACTCGAGCTCTCTCTCTCTCACACACACATACACACACACACACACACACACACACACAGACTCTCCCAAATGATGTGAAGTTCTGATCTATGTTTTGTAGATTCATTCATTCATTATCTTCCGCTTTATCCTCTATTAGGGGGGAGGGGGGGTTCCCCATGCCCATCTAGGGGAGAACTTTTCGGGCGCTGGGCAGATACACCCAGGACAGGGGGGCAATCTATCACTGGGCACACACTCACTCACACAGACACACTCTATATGGGGCAATTTGGAGAACTCAATTGACTTGATCCATGTTTTTGGACTGTGGGAGGAAACCGGAGAACCCGGAGGAAACCCATGTGGACACGGGGAGACCATGGAAACTCCACCCAGATGGGGATTCGAACCAGGAATCCCTAGTGCTGAGAGGAGAACATGCTAAACCACTAAGCCACCGTGCCGCCCCAATAAATAAAACATTACAATTTATTTACACACACTTACATATAGGGCGGCACGGTGGCTTAGTGGTTTAGCACGTTCTCCTCTCAGCGCTAGGGATTCCCGGTTCGAATCCCCATCTGGGTGGAGTTTCCATGTTCTCCCCGTGTCTGCGTGGGTTTCCTCCGGGTTCTCCGGTTTCCTCCCACAGTCCAAAAACATGGATCAAGTTAATTGAATTCTCCAAAATTGCCCCATATAGAGTGTGTCTGTGTGAGTAAGTGTGTGCCCAGCAAAGGATTGGCGCCCTGTCCTGGGTCTATCTGCCCAGCGCCCGAGACGTTCTCCCCTGGATGGGCATGGGGAACCCCACCGCGACCCTAATAGAGGATGAAGCGGGAGATAATGAATGAATGAATGAATGACACTTACATACATGCGCACATGCAAGCACACACGTATACACGTATGCACACTTATCTGCTCCCTTTAATACAGAATTACAATTAATTTACTGAATTTGAGGGGCGTGTATTTCATGGCATATGTAAGATGTGTGCGTAGTGTGGGTGGAGTTCACTGTGGGGTGTGAGTATACTATGGGGAGTATATTTGGTTATGAGGGTTTAAGTAGCCATGGCAACCATTATTTATTCATTCATTCATTATCTCCCGCTTTATCCTCTATTAGTGTCATGGTGGGGTTCCCCATGCCCATCCAGGGGAGAACATCTCGGGCGCTGGGCAGATAGACCCAGGACAGGGGCAACCATTATTGATAAGGGATTAAAGTCATCATGGCAACCATTGTTTTTCAGTTTTTCTAGTAGTTGTGGCAACCGTTACTTATGATGATTACAGTTGTGGCAATGTTGTTTTTGAGGGATCATAGTAGTAATTAAATAGGCGAGCATTATTTATGAGGAACTATTGTAGTCATGACAACCGTTTTTTATGTTTCTTCAATATTAAATGAGTAGAAAAGTCTAAAAACTCCCAAACTCCAACGACGGGAAGGGAACCGTGTTTAATCTTTAACGACACGTTGTTCCTGTTTTCTGATGCAGGTCTTTGTGTGTAGGAACCTTTCGTTGTTCTCTACGAAATACAGAACTGACGCTGCAGGTCTCATTTCTGCCGATGGTGTCATAAAGATCTCAATTCTGAGGTGATGCAACGGGACCTGAGGCAGAGGCATGGAATAGTCATAGAGTCCAGGAACCGTATGAAGGATTAAAGGTGTTACACTGACCTCTAGCGGGCATGCCGATGATTTTTTATCTTTATTTTTTATTCAAGGGATTTTATAAACTCACGTTGGCCGTGTTCAATAGCGTTCACCTTTTTATTTTGTCATTTTGCCGATGATTTTATTTAAATGATGCTTTTTTTTATTTAAAACGACTTAAAAGTCGAATATTTAGTTTGATTTGGTGAGTTTAATGTACTTTTAAAGATGTCGATGGCGCAAAATACATCATTATAGACCCCTGTCTAACGCTAATTAGCGAAAATAATGCGTCCTCTCACGGTGGCTTAGTGGTTTAGCACGTTCGCCTCTCAGCACTAGGGAGTCCCGGTTCGAATCCCCATCTGGGTGGAGTTTCCATGTCCTCCCCGTGTCTGCGTGGGTTTCCTCCGGGTTCTCCGGTTTCCTCCCACAGTCCAAAAAACATGGATCAAGTCAAATGAGTTCTCCAAATTGCCCCATATAGAGTGTGTCTGTGTCTGTGTGAGTGAGTGTGTGTCCAGCGATGGATTGGCGCCCTGTCCTGGTTGTATCTGCCCAGCGCCCGAAACATTCTCCCCTGGATGGGCATAGGGAACCCCCCGCGACCCTGATATAGGATGAAGCGGATGAATGAATGAATGAATAAATGCGCCCTCTGTTGGACGTTAGTTAGCCACACCACGTGTGGTGGTGCTGTGGCACTTCTGGCTAAGTAATGGAACTACTAGTCTTTATATTTGATTTATTATGGACCACACGTACCAAAGCACATCCATGTTGGGTCGACATATGATTCTCCATGAGTGGCTTACAAATAAGTCACATGGTCCAAAACACTAACATACACGCATGCTATATAAGGCAATTTGGAGCATACCATTTACTTTTACCATGTTTTTAGACTGTGGGGGGAAACCAGAGAACCCGGAGGAAACCCACACAAGCTCCCCAGCACTGAGAGGAGAACACACTAACCATGACACTGTGCTGCCCCTGAAATCTCTTATTAAATATATTATTGTTCCGGGTTCTCCGGTTTCCTCCCACAGTCCAAAAACATGGATCAAGTCAATTGAGTTCTCCAAATTGCCCCATATAGAGTGTGTGTGTATGTGTGTGCCCAGCGATAGATTGCCCCCCTGTCCTGGGTGTATCTGCCCAGCGCCTAAAACGTTCTCCCCTGGATGGGCATGGGGAACCCCCCCCCCCCCACACACACACACACACACACACGGCCACAATATAGGACAAAGCGGAAGATAATGGATGAATGAGTCCAAAACCATGGATTCAAGGAAAATTGGCTGCTGTATTGTGCCAATTTGCCCCTATATAGTGTGTGAGTGTGTGTCCAATGATGAATAGGTGCTCTGTCGGGGGTGTATCTGCCCAACGCCCCCAGCATTCTCCCCTAGAATGGAATGAGAAACCCCACCTCCAGCCACGGGACCCTAGTAAAGAATTAAGAAAAAAATAATGAGACAGAAAACAGGACAGAAAATGTTGTAAACTCTTCCGACATTGAACGCTAGATGGCGCAAATGACGCATAATCCAGTTATTTCTTTTTTCTTTTCATGTTTATGCTCGAGGAGGTAGTTGGTAGTGCTGGAGTCTTGCATCATTTACAATAAGACACTAATAAAAAAAGCGAAACGTCCTTAAAATATTTTTTAAACAAGTTTAGACAAGAATTTTATTCACCTTGAATCCATGTTTTTGGATTGTGGAAGGAAACTGGAGAACCCGGAGGAAACCCACACGGACACAGAGAGAACATGGAAACTCCACCCAGATCGGGATTCAAATCTGGATCCCCAGAGCTGAGAGGAGAACATGCTAACCACTAAGCCACCATGCCACCCGGTTTAGATTATACCTCCAAATATTTTTCAAGTTAATATCAATAGGGGGCGACAAAGATCCGCTCTACAGTTGCCTTGTGCTGAATGCCCCTTCGGTTGCAACAGTTTTATTTATCGATACTTGGATAATTTAGCCCCTCCCCTTTACCCACCGTGCTTGACTTTAGATGTGAAAGTAAACCGGAGACTGGAGAAAATCCGTACAGGCACAGGGAGGACATGTGTGTACCCCACCGGGATTTGAACCTGGAACCTTCTCACACTGATTGCTGACAGTCCATGCAATCCACCGCCAATATCTGTTTCCCACAGATCCTTTCATTCATTCATTCATTATCTCCCGCTTATCCTCTATTAGGGTCGCGGTGGGGTTCCTCATGCCCATCCAGGGGAGAACGTCTCGGGCGCTGGGCAGATAGACCCAGGACAGGGCGCCAATCCATCACTGGGCACACACTCACTTACACAGCACACTCTATATGGGGCAATTTTTTTTTTTGAGAATTCAATTAACTTGATCCATGTTTTTGGACTGTGGGAGGAAACCGGAGAACCCGGAGGAAACCCACGCAGACACGGGAGAACATGGAAACTCCACCCAGATGGAGATTCGAACCGGGAATCCCTAGCGCTGAGAGGCGAACGTGCTAAGCCACTAAGCCACCGTGCCGCCCCCTCCCACAGATCGTATTTAAAATGTCAGCGCTGTACACAATGGAACTTTCAAACAGCTTCCTAATCGCTGGGGATAAAAACAAGATGCGTGACATTCGATCCCAGCGCCATGGAGACGAAACGGCACCGAATGTCACGTCCTGGAAATCTGATTTGTGGTGTTTAGATTAGGGTGACCGTATTTTTATTTGGGAAAAACACCAGGACACCTTGGAGCCAAATAACAACTCCAAATAACATGATACTCAGTTACCCTCAATAATGAACTAAATACTGTCTTGTGAAATACGGACATGTCCCCCGGAAAACGGACGCTTGGTCTCCCTAGTTTAGATTCCAAAAGGAATTTCTAGTATGTGGGAAAAAAACACTTTCCCAACTCTAGGAGATCCGTTCACCAGCCTGTGGACGGTTCCTCGATATGACCACACGTCTGGGATGTCCACATACTTCTGTCCGAACATGTGACTTGGGACTTACGGTTCCAAGACCCTAGTCTGCTCTTTTGGGCACCGGGTGATGTTTATGAACAGTGTGTGTAGTGAGGTTGCTCAAGACATAGTCGGGAAGTGAGTGCAGCTCGGATATTGGGAGGGCGCGGGGGGGGGGGGTGCTATTTTTAATGGAGTGGAATGTACACAGAACTCTCATGTGCTCTGAGGCTCATGAGATTACCAGCGCAGTGTGATCCGAACTGTAAACATCCAGCCAGTTTTCCATCGAGGTTGCATCGGAACCCCGAGTAGAAGCAGTGCTGGTTCATCGGCAGGTGTACGAAGCGACGGGATGTGTTATAAGGGAGAAAACAGGTATCATTTATTTATTAGTAGAATTTTAGCATCAGCGAATATTAACATAACGGCCAATGTTTTTAACATAGTTTGTTGATTAAGATACAGATTAAGGTCACATGATGGATGGCTATTTAGTACGTAGGCAGTAAATTGATGCAGAAGGAGAATCCAGAATATTTATCAACATCATGTGGTACCTTGAGGTGTTATGTGGCCGTTGTCTGGCAACCAAGATTGTCCTAACAGATCCCATGGACCAGAATGCTTTGCTTATCTGAAGTTGATGTGAAATCAGCTTTTGGTCCAGATGTGGTCATCACTTTTTGGGTGATGTGTGGCCCTAATCTGGCATATGCGAGAGCCCATGTGTAAAGTGGGTCAAATGAAAATGGGAAACCTGGCCCAGAATTGTTATCTAATGTGGGTTTGGTACAAATCTGTTCTAGATCTCCCACATCTTGTGGTCAGCTTTTGGTCCAGACTTGGCCCAGTTACGTAATTTGTAATTTTTTGGTAATTTGTGGCCCTAATCTGGTGTGTTTATGGACCATTCTTTTAACCAGGAGTGCCTAAGAGCCATTCATCAATCTGATCTAGGATGGAGTGTGGTGCACATCTTTTTCAGGACATGGCCCACATCGTGTGGTCCAGCTTTTGGTCTGGATTTGGACCAGTTGTGTGTTTAGTGTACCATCTAGTGTACAAGTGGCCCACAACCTTCAACTGAAGGAGCTGAAGTGCGGTCAATCCATGTGGCAAGTGGGCCAGCTCTGGGCCAGAATGCTATTTTATCTAAAGTGAGTCTGGGGCAAATCAGTTCCAGATATGGCCACCATGCCTTGGCCATTTTTTTGTCCAGTTTTAACTCTGTTGTGTGTACATCGTAACCAGGTTCAACCTGAGGGCATATGGGCCGAATGAAAATAGGGGATGTGGGCCAGAATCACTTTGCTTTTTGGGTGGCAACCTACCCCAAGTGCTTCTCTACCTTTTGGCCAATGAGGACTGGGATAGGTTTCCGAACACTATGTGGTTTAATGAGTGTATAGATGGATTTTGATATTACATGTCCTGTCGTTTACAGCCTGGAGGTTCCTCCAGCAGAAGGGCTGTGCTTTAAGGACGAGGCGATGGCGTCGACATTGGCCTCGCAGCTGAATGTCTTCAGGAAGCAGCAGATCCTGACCGACGTCATCTTGTGTTGTGATGGCGCTGAGATCGCCTGCCACAAGAATGTCCTGGCATCCAGCAGCGCCTACTTCCATGCTATGTTCTGCAGCACCTTCCGCGAGAGCCAGCAAGTCCAGATAGATCTCTTCGGCATTCCCGGCGACATCCTGAACCGCATTGTGGACTACGTTTACACCGGCGTCGTGGGCATCACTATGGAACTGGTTCTCCCGCTGATGCAGGCCGCCGACTTGCTCCAATACGAGCATCTGTTTGAGGCCTGCTCCACCTTTTTGCAGGCTCAGCTCACCTCGAACAACTGCCTGAGCATGATTCGATTGTCCGAGATCCTCCACTGCACCAGTCTGCAGCACAAAGCCAGAGAGCTGGCGGTGCGGAGCTTCTCCGACGTGGTGGCTTCGGAGGACTTCTGCGAGCTCTCCCTGAAGGAGCTGACGGATTATTTGGAGGACGACCGGCTGTGTGCTGGTGAGGAGCACGTGTTTGAGATCCTCCTGGCCTGGATCCACCACGACCCCTTCTTTCGCCAAGGTGCGATCCATGACCTGTTCCGACGGGTAAGACTCCGCCACGTGCATCCCTCCTACCTCTTCCAGTTCATCGCCAGCAACCCTCTGGTGCAGTCTTCCTCGCTTTGCACCGAGATCATCGAATCGGTGCGTCGCCTCCTCTTCACCGTGGGTTCCCACTGTCCCAATGACTTGCGCCCACTCTGGGCAGCTCCACGGCGCCTGGCATTTAGAGAGGCGCTGGTTGTGGTGGGAGGCCGTAAAAACGAGAGGACATCTCGTGAGGCCCTGCTGTTCAACGAAGAGACACGGAACTGGTATCGGCTGGCCAAGCTCCCCTCGCGACTGTATCGAGCGTCCTACGTCTGCATGCACAGCATCCTTTATGTTTTGGGTGGCCTGGCCATGTGGGCAGGAGGGCGTGCCGTGCCTAGCGACAAGGTTTATACCCTTTCACTCAAACTAAACCAGTGGAGGACAGCCGAGCCCATGCTGGCTCCTCGGTTTGCCCATCAGAGTGTTGCCTATTTGCACTACATCTTTGTTTTGGGTGGGCTCACGAGAGAATCGCAGCTCTCCAGTGGGGTGGAAAGATACAACACTATGTTCAACCAGTGGGAGACCATGGCTCCCATGCCAACAGTCGTCCAGCACCCTGCGGTAGCGGCACACGACCAGAGGATCTACGTATTTGGGGGAGAAGATGCCATGCAGCAACCAGTACGAAAGATTCAGGTAAGGGTGGCTTGCAGGACTCGAATGGGTCCCTGAACTAGTTTGTACCAGATGTGTTTGGGGAGATGTGGGTCAAACTTTGAACTTAAATACCTGCATAGATACCAATTAGAATCACACTCTTCCTATGTACAGGTTAACAGTCCTGGTCAGTGGCAACCAGATATTGCATTCAATTTGTTTGCAGGTTTATCACATTGGAAGAAACCACTGGTGCGAAGTTGAGAACCGGATGGTGAAGAATGTTTGTGCCCCTGCTTCTGTTATCGATGGCAAAGTCTACATTATAGGAGGTACGTTTTTGGTATTGATTGAACAGAACCTTGGAAGAAGGATCCTAGATAAACTTGAAAATCTGGGCAATTCCAACCAAAATAATGTTCCGGAAATGGTTTTAAAGTGATTCCAATAGAGCACCCTGACCTTCAAATGTTGGTTCCATTCGGCTGTTTCCATTTGGGGCTCTACAGTTGGAAGAGCCACATTTTTGACCTGGCAGTTTTACACCAGGGGGGCTTTCCTGGCCATCTTCACTGCTAATAATGTGGCCCACACCCACTGCTGCCAACTGTTATTGGAGCAACGAGTTCTGCTGACGGGTCTGTGATTAAAATAACACTCTTCCTGTACTGCTTAATAGTCCTGGTCAGTGGCAACAAGGTCAATTAAAAGCAAATAAAACTATTATAGAATCTTCAAGCTATTGCATTCAAATTGTTCGCAGGTTCATCACATTGGAAGGAACCACTGTTAAGAAGTTGAGAACCATTATTAAGTGTTATTCTAATCACAGACCCGTATCGTTCCATGACCAATGCAACCGCACTCCGCATGCTCAAAGCTCCCCCTGACCCCGCCCCCTAATTACAACGTGGGATATAAGTTAAACAAATTTTCTTACATGGTGTCCGTCATTCACCTCGTCCACGGTACGTTTCTCTATGCAAAAAGCTAAGGTATCTACAAATGTATTTATGTAATTTACGTAAAAATAAACAATGGAATGTGGGTCTAGACAAAGCATTAAAGTCATGAAGTTATTTTAAGAACTCCATTATGCAAGTCGACCATTATGCAAATTAGTTGATGATGTCAGGACTTTCAGGACAGCCTGAAATCCTGAGTGGTACCTCTTAACGACCGAGAACAAACGACAGAGAACATGTTTCCATATAAACATTAAATTTGTTTTTAAAGTGTATAAAATAATTCTAATATTATAATATATAAGGTGGCACGGTGGCTTAGTGGTTAGCACATTCGCCTCTCAGCGCTAGGGATTCCCGGTTCGAATCCCCATCTGGGTGGAGTTTCCATGTTCTCCCCGTGTCTGCGTGGGCTTCCTCCGGGTTCTCCGGTTTCCTCCCACAGTCCAAAAACATGGATCAAGTTAATTGAATTCTCAAAATTGCCCCGTTTAGAGTGTGTCACTCTATCCCATCCAGGGGATAACATCTCAGGCGCTTGGCAGATACACCCAGGACAGAGGGGCAATCTATCACTGGGCACACACTCACACACACAGACACACTCTATATGGGGCAATTTGATCTTGATCCATGTTTTTGGACTGTGGGAGGAAACCGGAGAACCCGGAGGAAACCCACACGGACATGGGGAGAACATGCAAACTCCACCCAGACTGGAAATTCGAACCGGAAATCCCTAGCCCTGAGAGAAGAACATGTTAAACCACTAAGCCACCGTGCCGCCTCAGATGTATTATAATACTGTATTATTATGAAATTATTTAAATCATATTAAATTATTATTATTAAAAAGAACTTAGGGCGGCACGGTGGCTTAGTGGTTTAGCATGTTCTCCTCTTGGCGCTAGGGATTCCCGGTTCGAATCCCCATCTGGGTGGAGTTTCCATGTTCTCCCCGTGTCTGCGTGGGTTTCCTCCGGGTTCTCCAGTTTCCTCCCACAGTATAAAAACATGGATCAAGTCAATTGAGTTCTCCAAATTGCCCCATATAGAGTGTGTCTGTGTGTGTGAGTGTGTGCGCAGTGATAGATTGCCCCCCTGTCCTGGGTGTATATCTGCCCAGCGCCCAAAACGTTCTCCCCTGAATGGGCATGGGGAACACCCCCCCCCCCCCCCGCGACCCTAAAAGAGGATAAAGAGGAAGATAATGGATGGATGAATGAAATCAGGACTTATTAAATGTTTTTTTGGATACATGTTCTCTGTTGTTAAGAGGTTCCACTCAGAATAAAGCACCGACCACAAAGCTCTCCATTCCATTCCACTCCATTGGCAATTTGGTGGATTTGAGGATTGGACCTCTAACCTTTAGAGTGGCAGCTCAACACCCCAACCACTAAGCTTCCATTTCCTCTCCTCCGTAACGCTTGATGACCAACGTGATCCGAGGTGCGCTTGATAACCACGTTTTCATTTGGCAGGCTACACGAGGAGGATGGTGGCGTACGACATCAAAGCCAACAGCTTTGTGACCTGTAGGAATATGAGGGAGAGGATGATGCATCACTCCGCCGCCGTCATCAACAACAAGCTGTACGTCACCGGCGGCCGCTACCTCAGCAGCCGCGACGTGGTGGAAGACTCGGACCACCTGGACTGCTACGACCCAGAGACGGACACGTGGATGGCAACCGGACAGCTGCCCTTCCAACTGTTCGACCATGGCTCGGTTCCCATGGTCTGTATGTCCAACAAAATGTTTCCAACTTGAGAAGCGAACAGTTTTCTACCTTTCGCAGCGACTCCTCTGGCTTACCGAGAAGTTCGGACACGTGCGTCGTCCCCTGGTCCTCGTGATGTACAGATTTGACTCGAAATTGGCGCTTTCACTATGATCTGTTAGGAAGATCAGACCTTCTTAACTGAACATGTGACCCAACTGCTGGTTCAAGCCCTAGGTCCTATCCCGGCTCAATTATTGTAATGCGCTACTTGCCGGTGTCCCAGCGTCCACAATCAGACGTCTACAACTGATTCAGAACTCTGCAGCACGACTCATGTTCAACCACCAAGAACTCATGTCCCTCCATCACTCACGTCCCTCCATCACTCATGTCCTCCATCACTCACGTCCCTCCATCACTCATGTCCCTCCATCACTCATGTCCCTCCATCACTCATGTCCCTCCATCACTCATGTCCCTCCATCACTCATGGTCCTCCATCACTCATGTCCCTCCATCGCTCATGTCCTCCATCACGCACGTCCCTCCATCGCTCACGTCCCTCCATCGCTCACGTCCCTCCATCGCTCACGTCCCTCCATCGCTCATGTCCCTCCATCGCTCATGGTCCTCCATCACTCACGTCCCTCCATCNGCTCACGTCCCTCCATCGCTCACGTCCCTCCATCGCTCACGTCCCTCCATCGCTCACGTCCCTCCATCGCTCATGTCCCTCCATCGCTCATGTCCCTTCATTGGCTCCCTGTAGCTGCTGCATTCAGTGACTCTGACTCTGACCTACAGAACCATCTTTGGATCTGGCCCCTCCTACCTTCACTCTATCTTTTCTAAATACACTCCGACTCGTTCACTTCGCTCCAGTGATGATCGCCCCCTGGTGGTTCCTCCTCACCATGGCGTTCACCACTGCAACATGATAGTACGATCTTCCCAACTCGGTCCGTAAAGCAGAATCACTAAACAGCTTTAAGAAACTACTGAAGACGCATCTCTTTAACAAAAACCTGTTATAAAAAAGGGGGGGGGCGCAGCATCAAATAACAATCAAGTTTGATGAATTTACAGTACAGTTGGAGGCTTAGTGGTTTCCTCCCACAGTCCAAAAACATGGATCAAGTCAATTGAGTTCTCTAAATTGCCCCATATAGAGTGTGTCTGTGTGAGTGAGTGTGTGCCCAGCGATAGATTGCCCCCCTGTCCTGGGTGTATATCTGCCCAGCGCCCGAAACGTTTTTCCCTGGACCACCCCCCCCCCCGTGACCCTAATAGAGGATAAAGTGGAAGATAATGGATGGATGGGTCATGGGAAGCATGTTGTGTAAAGGTTGAGCTTAATTTCTGTACAGTTCAGTGTAAATACGGCTTACTCATCATATTTGTATGATTTTTTTGTTTTGTGGATAAAACACTTCATAAAAACATTTTTTTGTGTTCGGGTTTTTTTTCAAGTGTCGTAGCTCGATGGTTAGAGGCGTCGGCTACATATTCAAAGACGTGGGGTTCAGCAAAAGTTGCAAATGTGGGTCCATGAGCGAGCCCCCTAACTCTAATTGGTCCACTGTGGCTAAATCGTGGCTGACCCTGTGGTCTGCGCCAACCATTAAGTCGCATTGGAATTTGGAACCGTAGTGTCTCAGCGGTAACTCAATAACACGTCGTCAGCCCAATAACTATAACATCTCCAATAACAACAGAAAAAACATTGTTACATTAAAAAATGAATTAACTCCCTAAGGAAAGTCACTATTGGCTGTCCTAAAAGTCGCAAGAAGTCATGTCAATTGGACTGGCGGTCCTGCAGGACGCCCCCTAATGGACTCACATATAGTTTTCCACTTTTTAGTTTTTCCATTTGTTAAATGTCTCTCATGGCTGTCCTACATTGTTGTTGCTGCCTCGCTGCTCAAGGAGGATGAGTCCCCCACTGAGTCTTGGTCCTCCCAAGGTTTCTTCCTTAAATAACAACATAAAAGGGAGTTTTTTCTTGCCACTGTCGCTTCGGCTTGCTCTTTGGGGGTTTAAAGGCTTTTCATTCTGTAAAGCTGCTTTGTGACGATGTTCTGTTGTGAAAAGCGCTATAGAAATAAATAACTTGAACTTGAACGTCAATGATGTCATGCCCTAATTTACATAATAGTCAATTTGCATGGAATAATGAGGGAATATTCATTCATTCATTCATTATCTCCCGCTTATCCTCCATTAGGGTCGCGGTGGGGTTCCCCATGCCCATCCAGGGGAGAACTTCTCGGGCGCTGGGCAGATAGACCCAGGACAGGGCGCCAATCCATCGCTGGGCACACACTCACTCACACAGACACACTCTATAGGGGGCAATTTTGAGAACTCAATTAACTTGTTCCATGTTTTTGGACTGTGGGAGGAAACCGGAGAACCCGGAGGAAACCCACGCAGACACGGGGAGAACATGGAAACTCCACCCAGATGGGGATTCGAACCGGGAATCCCTAGCGCTGAGAGGCGAACGTGCCAAACCACTAAGCCACCGTGCCACCTAATGAGGGAATAACTTTGTAAAATACGTACAAACTACAGACAAACTCGATTTTCTGTTTTATAAATCCTCTACTGTCCATAGAGCATAATGACACGTTTGGAACTTTGAAATATCGAGGGTTGTTATGGTGATAAAACTAAAGGGACGTCAGTTAGAACGTCAGATCATTTGTGTTCAGACAAAGCTCAGGTCCGAGTGACAGAGCGCGTCTGTGAATTGTAATAACATCATTTTAGATTCCATAAATAAGTTCAGGTAACAATAAATAAGGGCCTCACGACACAAAAGTTACCCCCCAAAAATACAATAAACTAATTTACACAAATACAGCAAAAGTAACACAAACTAAGCAAAAGTAAGTCTGTTCTGTTTAATTGTACACACACACACACACACACACATATATATATATATATATATATTCATTCATTCATTATCTCCCGCTTATCCTCTATTAGGGTCGCGGTGGGGTTCCTCATGCCCATCCAGGGGAGAACGTCTCGGGCGCTGGGCAGATAGACCCAGGACAGGGCGCCAATCCATCACTGGGCACACACTCACTCACACAGACACACTCTATAGGGGGCAATTTTTTAAGAATTCAATTAACTTGATCCATGTTTTTGGACTGTGGGAGGAAACCGGAGAACCCGGAGGAAACCCACGCAGACACGGGGAGAACATGGAAACTCCACCCAGATGGGGATTCGAACCGGGAATCCCTAACGCTGAGAGGCGAAAGTGCTAAACACTAAGCCACCGTGCCGCCTATATATATATATATATATATACAATTAAACAGAACAGACACGCGTCCGCGTTCCCGATTGGTTGACATTCAAACAGCCCGCCTCTCCCCCCGATAACAGACAACACAGCCGTCCAATGACAGATTATAAAACATGCATTAAAACTGGAGTCATAACAATAAACTGGATTTCATTAACAATGCGGGACAACGTCTGAATTTGCGGGACGTGTGAAAATGAAAATGTGAAAAACGTGGTAGCTCAGTGGTGTTGAGCTATCAATCTAAAGGTTGTGGGTTCGAATCCCAGGTCAATGTTGGTAAGCTGAGTCGCTTCAGATGCTGAGTCCAGCTCTGTGCTTGTCGTTATCTCAACTCTGAGCTCGCTTTGGATAAAAGCTTCTGCTAAATGACGATGTATTGTTTTTACTGGCGGCACGGTGGCTTATTGGTTTGGCATGTTCTCCTCTCAGCACTAGGGATTCCCGGTTCGAATCCTCATCTGGGTGGAGTTTCCATGTTCTCCCCGTGTCCGCGTGGGTTTCCTC
Source organism: Corydoras maculifer (assembly GCA_019802435.1). NCBI lineage: Eukaryota > Metazoa > Chordata > Actinopteri > Siluriformes > Callichthyidae > Corydoras > Corydoras maculifer. The sequence continues at coordinate 126,139 of JAFMOD010000451.1, forward strand.
CGGGTTCTCCGGTTTCCTTCTACAGTCCAAAAACATGGATCAAGGTCACTTGAATTCTCCAAATTGCCCCATATAGAGTGTGTGTGTGGGAGAGAGTGTGTGTACAGTGATAGATTGCCCCCCTGTCCTGGGTGTATCTGCCCTGCGCCCGAAATGTTCTCCCCTGAATGGGCATGGAGAACCCCCCCCCCCCCCCGACCCTGACAGAGGATAAAGCAGAAGATAATGGATGAATGAATGTTTTTACACGTTTCTAACTTCAAGTCAAACTGTAGGTTATTATTTTGCACCCCGCATCATTATCGCCTCCTGCAGGAGGGAAATGAGTAAGCCACCTGAATGTGGGTTCCCAGGTTGGCGTTATACGTTTTTGACGTCGACCACAGTTTGGTTTTGGGACCAAAGCACACATTTAATTTAAAATGTTTTTTCTTTGACGATTCGTACTTGTGAATCTGAGAATTCGCTCGTATGTAAATCCTACTTTTTAAAGTTGTACTTTTTATGTAATATTTAAAGACTAAAACTAATACTAAAAAATGTCGTATAAAAACCTATTTCAACTTAACTCTGTGCTACGAAAATTGAGGTCTCCATCCATCCATCCATTATCTTCCACTTTATCCTTATTACGGTCTCGGGGGGGGGGGACGTTTTGGGCGCTGGGCAGATACACCCAGGACAGGACACCAATCCATTGCTCGGCGCACACTCACACACACACACACACACACACTCTATATGGGGCAATTTGGAGAATTCAATTGACCTTGATCCATGTTTTTGGACTGTGGGAGGAAACCGGAGAACCCGGAGGAAACCCACATGGACACGGAGAGAACATGGAAACTCCACCCAGATTGGGATTCGAACCGGGAATCCCCAGCACTGAGAGGAGAACATGCTAAACCACTAAGCCACCGTGCCGCCCTTGATGAGGTATCATCTTCTTAAATTACTTCAAGTTTAATTAATTTCTTTTTGGATAGTAGATCGTCACGAAGCAGCGTAACAGAGTTATAAACCTTTAAACCCCCAAAGAGCAAGACGGAGAGATAGCGGCAAGACAAAACTCCCTGTCATGTTGTTATATTAAGGAAGAAACTTTGGGAGGACCGAGGCTCAGTGGGGGACTCAGTGGCCACATACAGTGCCGATTGCACAATAAACACGAGGACAGTGGCTGCTGGGACGTCAGGACGTTCGGTATCTGTTAAAGGAACACGTTAGAACAGGAACTGGAACCATTCGGACTCAAGGGGTCACTACGTGTGAGAGGACACAAGCATCCAAGACGCCGGCGCTGTAGGTTTTATCACGTTATTTTAGGAAACAAACAAAGCGGGACATTAACAGCCCTCATACCGACCCCCCCCCCCCCAGTCATGTGGCTGAGGCTGTGGATGAATCAGGTCAGAGCATGAACTCAGGATGATGAAACAGAGCAGCAGGGACAGGTGTGTGTGTGTGTGTGTGTGTGTGTGTGTGTGTTTTTGTGAAAGCTAGCAGACTCTCAGCATCAGACCCTCAAATCAAAACCCCTCCGAACAGAAAATGTGTTCAGGGATCAGTGTGGGGAACGCCCCCTGTTGGGGGAATGTGAAGATGCACATTCACTGATGATTGGCAGATGGACATGTCAATCAAATCTGGTTTCACCGTCACAGTGCAGAAAATGTCGAGGTGCAAAGGATATGACAATGGGTATTAGACAATTTAATGTGTGTGTGTGTGTGTGTGTGTGTGTGTGTGTGTGTGGTTGTGGATAGATACAGACTGCTGACCCGATACATCTGGATCATTATCTCTGCAGCAGCTAAGAGATCTGTTTCTTTGCGTTGGGTTTAAATTATCCTGAGCTTGAAATGCTTTTGGCCCAGATCTGGCCCACATCCCTCATTTTCATCCGACCCACACGGCCCATTAAACTGTCGCCACTCGGGTGGATGTGGACCACATACGAACAAGCTCCAGATGTGGCCCACTTTCACATGGACCAAATGTGATGCATCAGTTCAACATGTCTGCCAATCATGGACATCCATCCATTATCTTCCGCTTTATCCTCTATTAGGGTTGCAGTGGGGGGCAGTTCCCCATGCCCATACACCCAGGACAGGGGGGCAACCCATCGCTGGGCATACACTCACTCACAGACTCACTCTATATGGGGCAATTTGGAGAACTCCAAATTCCATGTTTTTGGACAGTGGGAGGAAACCGGAGAACCCGGAGGAAACCCACACGGACACGGGGAGAACATGGAAACTGCACCCAGATGGGGATTCGGACTGGGAATCCCTAGTGCTGAGAGGAGAACATGCTAAACACTAAGCCACCGTGCCGCAATCATGGACATGTGGACCATATTAATATTTCCGTATGAGGGGCCTTATGTAATTTGCATGTGGGCCAGCAGGGGGGTGTCTGGGGAAGCCCATGGAAAACTCCTCCACGGTGCTGATGATCAATCGCCTCTGAGCTGATCAGTCTTATCTGATGGCGTTCAGAGCGGTATCGACGTGTGACTCGCACTTCACACCTGACCTTTGTATTCGGCTTTTCCATTGATCCACTCCGGTGACCCATTCAATGGTCATTGTAGTTAAAAATGTCAGATGCTTTTGAGTCTCAGCTCAGATCCTGATGATGTCATAGCCAGAATCTCAGGGCAATATACTGACCCTGCTGTTCAAGCAGAATACCCCCCCCTCCCCAACACCCAACCATACAATCAGGTTTTGTGGATCATCTGGACCATGTGAGGACATGCACCTCTTAAGAGGTAGCGGTGCCGCATGCCTGCCACCTGTGGACCAGATGTGGAGCAGATGTGGAGCAGATGTGTCACGGACCGTCTGGAATTGGCCGAAGTGGCCCACATCTGTATGACATCACAGAGCTGTCAGGTGTTATGGTGCCCCACTGGGAGAACTGGGAAATAAAGTGAGGCTCCACGTCCACTGGTGACCAAGCCCCACTGTCTTCTCCACCAGGGGAACATGTCACGTGTTTGTTTGGAGCTCGAGCTTCAAAACAAAATGCGGATCATAATAACAGCCTATGAAATTACATACGGACAGCGCGCGCGGTGGGTCAGGGGTGGGGTGGGGTGGCCAGCGGGGGGAGGGGGGGGGGGCAACAGGTGATCGGGGCGCTTGTGTTTCCAGCCAGGTTTCGCAACACGCAAGATGATAAACAAAGCCACGTGCTCGAGGGGGCGGGGTTTGAGACGGCTTCCGGATTCTCCGTCCGTCGGTATATAAGGGCAGCTGCGCACTTGGCGCACAGACGCGCCTCTTTACTGACGGGACTTTGCGGCGTTTAGGACTTTGTGTGTGTGTTGTCTTTGCGCAGTGTGGTGGATCGATGCCGTTTCTGGGTCAGGACTGGCGCTCGCCGGGACAGAAGTGGGTCAAGACCGAGGACGGATGGAAGAAGCGGACGAACGACACGAACAACAGAAGCGCATCCGAACGGATGAGGTCAGAACCACAAAACCAGCCCGCCGCACTGTTATTATCCAACTTTATTTATCCTGCATTATGCAATGTTTTATATGTTATAGAAATGTGTGTGTGTATATATATATATATATATATATATATATATATATATATATATATATATATATATAT